>LBNU01031746.1:10411-24482 GCA_014162995.1 Artemisia annua
AGGAGAGATTTTTACTTGTTTCAAGTACTTTACAATCTCTTTGGGGCGAGAACATGCTCAGTATAGTATTTAATTTATAGATTCACTTTAAATCCCACGAGGGAGATTTATTGCAACTGTTTCCATACGAGCAAAGTAGTACTTCCTGTACAATAGCTTAAGTTGTTTCCTTGCCTTGTGAAAGTCCTCATCATGAACCGTTTAATTATGTTATATAGCGAGAGTGAGTGATGATCTATTTAGGGTGACGCTCCAATCCGTGTTTGGTATCTTGACCACAGTCAAGCCGGATTACATTTCTATTTCTTTTCATTTGAGTTGTCTGGCAAACACCTTAAGGGCCCAGAGAATTCAGATCATAGCGTCGGGGTCATGAGCTTAAGGCGTATTGTTACTACTATTTTTACGTGACTTATTCATGCCTTTTTATACTTGTGGCTATCGTATAAATTTTACTTGTGATTACCGTAAAAGTATTCCGATTACATAATTCATCTTGCATGTTGGCGGTGGGTTGGTGACACACAGGTTGCAAGTCTTGTTATGGCCAAGACCTGGAACCGGGTGGATTTACATGCCTTCGCGGGAATCCTCATTTTAAGGCGATACATTTACACTAAATCTATGAACTCACCAACCTTTGTGTTGACACTTTAGCATGTTATTTTCAGGTTTTTATGCAATGGCACGCTACAGGAGGTTTTGGCAGGGCATGGCATGGTCATAGAAGACTCTGATATCACACAGGGACCGTTTAAATTATTTTTTAAAGGCCTGCTCCGCTTAAATTACTTTTAACAATGTAAATTCAACATATTTTGTTAAACTATTTTATTCTAAATGAATGAGATGAAACCGTTCTTTGCACTTGTGTTGTGGTACCAATTGAGTTGCACCCCAAAAACATTACTTTCCGCTGCAAACCATTTTTGGGGGTGTGACAGTTGGAGAAAGCTCTTCCAAACCGAAGAATTACCACAAGTACAACAAAAAGGTTGGTGGTTCTGGACAGAATTCTTCGAAGGATAAGAAGAAGAATTACACCCAACAAAAGAACTACAACTTCAAGAAAGTTTATCATTGTTGGGTATGTGGGAAATCTGGGCATAAAGCCAAGGATTGTCGCCACAAGAAAGGACATGAAGGCGGAAATTCTGGAGGAAATTCCAACCAAGCAAACCATGTGGAATCTCCAACAGAATTTGCTGGAGTAATTGAAGCCTTCTTAACCACAAATGATGTTGATTGGTGGTTGGATACTGGTGCAACAAAGCACATATGCAACTCAAGAAAGATGTTTGTATCTTACCAAAAGGTGAATGATACAGAACCAATGTTTATGGGGAATGGAACTTCTTCAAAGATTGAAGGAAAAGGAAAAGTCATATTGAAGTTGACTTCTGGAAAAGATCTTGTACTCTCAAACGTGTTGCATGTGCCTAACATCACCAAGAATCTGATTTCTGGCCCTATTCTTAGTAATAAGGGATTTAATCTTGTATTTGAATAAGATAAATTTGTAATCACCAAGGGTGGTGTGTATGTAGGAAAGGGTTACCTTGATCAGGGACTCTTTAAACTAAGTGTTGTAATTGATGACAATGTTATTAATAATAATAACGCGGGCACTAGCACCGCTTCTGTGTACATGATTGATCCTTCTTTCTTATGGCATTCTAGATTAGGCCATGTTAATTTTCGTTCCTTGCAAAGAATGATAAACTTAGGCATGTTGCCTAAATGCACAATGGATAAAATATCCAAGTGTAAGATATGTGTTGAATCTAAATACACAAGTCATTCACACAAATCTGTAGAAAAATCAAATGAAATACTTGGTTTAATCCATACAGATTTATGTGATTTCAAAGCAACACCATCAAGAGGAGGAAAGAATTATTATATTACTTTCATTGATGATTGCAGCAAATTTTGTTATGTGTACTTAATAAATACCAAAGATGATGCGTTGAATATGTTTAAGACATATAAGGCAGAAGTTGAAAATCAACTAGACAAAAAGATCAAAATTCTAAGGTCTGATAGAGGAGGAGAATATGAATCCAATGACTTTGCTGAATTTTGTTCTACTTATGGTATTGTACACCAAACAACAGCCCCATACACCCCACAACAAAATGGCGTGGCTGAACGTAAGAATAGAACATTGAAGAACATGATTAATTCAATGTTAATTACTTCAGGGGCTCCTCATAGTCTATGGGGTGAAGCATGTCTTGCTGCAAATAAAGTGTTGAATAAAATTCCTCGTAAGAAGACTGACAAATCTCCATATCAATTATGGAAAGGAAAGCAACCTTCTTATAAAAGGATGAAAGTGTGGGGTTGTTTGGCAAAGGTTCAAATACCTTTACCAAAGAGAACCAAACTTGGACCAAAAACAGTTGATTGTGTTTATCTCTATCCAGCAAAGAATAGTGCTGCTTATAGGTTCCTGGTTTACAAATCCATTGTAGAGGACATAAGCAACAACACAATTATAGAATCTGCTGAAGCAGATTTCTTTGAGAATATCTTTCCTTATAAGGATAAAGAGAAACAAATCTCAAATCCAAAGAAAAGAGTATTAGATGATCAGTTGTCTCAAGATCAAAGAGACAACAGTTCTGAGGTTCAACAAGATAATGATGAACCTAGAAGAAGTAAACGTGCAAAAGTCTCTAAAGACTTTGGACCTGATTATATGACCTATATTGTGAATGAAGAACCACAAACATATAAGGCTGCTATGGATTCATCAGAAGCAACTTATTGGAAAGAAGCTATTCAAAGCGAAATAGACTCAATTGTGCATAATAATACATGGAAATTGGTTGATCTACCTTCGGGACATAAACCAATAAGCCATAAGTGGATCTTCAAAAAGAAACTAAGACATGATGGTACCATAGAAAAGTATAAGGCTCGTTTAGTAGCAAAAGAATACCGTCAAAAAGAAGGTCAAGATTTCTTTGACACTTATTCACCGGTTACAAGGATAACCTCTATAAGAACGTTAATGGCTATAGCAGCAATTCACAACCTGATTATACATCAAATGGATGTGAAGACAGCGTTCTTAAACGGTGAATTAGATGAAGAAATCTATAAGCAACAACCCGAGGGGTTTGTTGTCAAAGGTCAAGAGCATAAGGTATGTAAATTGGTTAAATCTCTTTACGGCCTTAAACAAGCTCCAAAGCAATGGCATGAGAAGTTTGATAACACTTTATTATCAAATGGCTATCAAATAAATGAATGTGATAAATGTGTCTATGTTAAACAATACAAAAATGCATTTGTCATCATTTGTTTATATGTAGATGATATGCTAATCATGGGTACAAATATGGATGCTATAAACTAAACCAAGAAAATGCTTCATTCTTCATTTGATATGAAAGACATGGGAGAAGCAGATGTCATTCTTGGTATAAGAATTCAAAAGAATTCAACTGGATACATCCTTACCCAATCTCATTACATTGAGAAGACCCTTAAGAAATTTGGGCACTATGATGATAGACCGATTGTAACTCCCTTTGATCCTAAGGTTCAACTCAAGAAGAACAAAGGACAAAGTGTATCTCAGTTACAATATACACAAGTACTAGGAACCATCACGACTGTTTGAACCAGTGGCAGTTAGCGACGGTTTTTCTGTCGCTAGGTCGTCGCTAAAGCGTCACTAATTGTGAACCATTGTGACTGTTACGAAAAGAGGCGTCTCTAAGGCCATTTGAAGGGGTATTGTGACTGTTTTGAAGGGTCACCATGTGCCTATATATAGAGGACGAATTTATCACTTTGGAATCATCAAAAACACACAAATATCATCTATTTCCATCATCATAACATATCATATTCGCTAGAATCAAGTTTCATACTTGATTTGATTGTTGTATCCTCTAAATAGTTCGTACTAGATAGGACGAATTTCTGTTTAAGGACACTGCTAATCGCAGGCCTCAATCTGTTGTTATAATCTTACGATTATATACAAAACAATTTGTATTACGTTTATATTATTCCCAACAATTTGTATTACGTTTATATTATTCCCAACACAAGTTACCTTTTTTGTTGATCCTTCCACCATTGCAAGACATCAAAACTTGATTCATTTGGCTCACATTCATCTTTCAAGTACTTGTCCCACTCATTAATCCTCTCAGTCGTTTCTGAAGTCCCCTAATCCATTTTTACGTTTTCACCGTCTTCATTCTCACCATGACTGGAACGATAAGTGCCACTATTATTGCTAACTGATGCTTCTGATTTCTTTTTTTGTCGAGGCATGGAAGAAGCATAATATTCACTTAAGTTTGATCTCTTTGATTCCTAATTCTTGGCAATGAATCCATCAAATAAATTGTTAACAATATTCTCGTTTATGCATTAAGGTTATTGATAAAAACATGGAGATTGTCAACATTCGACCAATATTTTTCATATTTGACCTCATGTGTTTTGCCTACAAGAGGCCCCTCGCTGTGTTTTGCCATCTTCTTGAGGTTGTCATCCTTGTTGGCACAATAGTTAGCAATCAACAGCCCCACACCATAAATTTCTGGCACATGATTATTACCCGTCACATATCGACATCTTCCTGATAGTAGCATCATAAAGAAATTCTTAAGGTAAGAAACCACGAACCAAGTTCTAGTACTTTGCTAAGCTCCGGCCACCCTTGGATTTCATAAAGCCAGTTGAAATTTCAATGCATTTTCGAGCATCAAGTAAGTTGAATTCCATCTAATTTCAAACATGCAAACAATTTGTTTTTGCTTTCTATCGTCTCTTCAATAGTGCAATCTTTAAACTTGTTAAGCCTCGCTGGAGAGGATCAAACATATTTAACAGCGGCACAAAGTTTCTTTATGGGAGAACCAACATAACTAAAACCCTCTTTAACAACCAAGTTCAATATATGAGCAACTCAGCTCTGGTTTCAGATAATTTGGATGTACCAACTTTTTCATGAATTTAAAAGGGAAAAAAGAAGCAAAACAAATGTTAGCTTGGTCAAACCCCATCTTGATCTGACCCATTTTGCAAAGTACTTATTCCGTTTCAAAATAAATGTTCACTTTCAAATTGCATAAAGTTTTAAAAAATTTCACTAATTGCACTACCCACCAATCAAATATCATCTCTATCCACTAAACTTCATTTTAATTGATTAAAACACAAAATAGAAATTTATTTTATCACATCTCAAAAGAGTAAGGATCAAATGAGAAATAAAAGTAGAATGAGAAGAATGAGAAATAACCACAGCCGCACATTTCAGATGCACCTACAAAATAAGATGCATCTCCCATGAAATTCTCCTTCTTCATTTGAAATGTGTGGCTACAAACATTTCTCATTCTTCTTATTTAATTTTCTCTTCTGGATCCATTCCCCATCTCAAAATAGAAAGATGGACATTTATTTTGAGACGGAAGAAGTATCTTTTTTTCTTTTTTTTTTTCTTTAACGAAAATAAAAGGAAACCGACCTTTCAACCACAAGCAACCAAAACACAATAATTAGAGGGACATGAGTCTCATATTGCTTTCTAAATCTCAAAAATAATAAATGCAAGATAAATGCTGCTAATGATGAATAGTTAGATCCACAACAATGTTGGCAACATATCCAGCGCCAAACTAGGATTACAAATTAGAAATAAAAAGCAACTCCTAATACAATAAGCACAGCTCATACCCATATGATTTGAGCAACCTTTCGACATAAATTTAACTAGTAACAGAAAAATCCAAACCAATTATTCACAAGCCAATTTTGTGTCGAAACTGCTCAAGCATATGGCGAAAGCTTGAAATGCGGATAAAGGGTAACGATAATCCATAGTAAATATGTCTTTTCCAACTTTACCAAATTGCAGAATCACCTTATCATGAGATGATTGCGGCTGGGCTTGAGCGGTTTGTGGCGGCGCCGAGGGATCCACTGCCACCTGAGGAGCGGCAGCAGCAATCAGTTGAAAGTTCTTCACTGACGCAACAGTTACCCTGCCTTTAAAATTGAGGCACCAACATTGCAACTGTTCATGCCACCTTGGCTGTTTGTTCTTTAAAACCAAAGGTGCATTTTTCATCTGATCTCCATTTTGTGTGGGGCCCGTAATGTCGTAAAAACGGGAGCTACCAAACTCGCTTGTGTTATCAATTGATTTGGAGAAAGAGATGCTTCTGAACGAGTCTTCAAAGGATTGGGGAAACAGGTTAGGGTGGTCAGGTATGATGGTGCCGCCAGGTTCTAGGGCTGACATAGGGATTGAGTGCATGACACAGTGCATCCTGCGTGGGCCGCGTGTGCCCAATACGTTTAGCTCGTACGAGATTTGGGCTATGTTGAAGCTTCCTGAGGGAACCTTTGGAGAAACTTTACGAGAAAACCGGCGACTTGAGCCTAACCGAACAGGCAGGACACTGCTACTATGTGGCGGTTGGGAGTCATAAATAATGAACTTTGTACCGAGAAAATTTGATCTGAAAAGTAGAAAAAAATTTATGAGTATATATAAGTACACACAGATCCAATGTATATTGATATTTTACACGTTGGCACAACAAATCAATCAAGATACACCAACTTATGAGATAACTCACTTTTTTTTATTTTATTATTATTATTTTTTTTTTTTGGTAACCATGATTTCCGACCTTTTGGCCGACTAATCTACGGGGTTTGAACCCACCGCCACACAGACTCAAACCAGGTAAAGCCCTCCCTTTTCAGGAGGTTGGCGTGGCCACTTAAGGTTGTTTGCACCTAGCAGGAATTGAACTTGAGATCTCACACATTTTAAAGTGATAGTCACAAGCCCTTTTGCCACTAGGCCACCCTTAAGTGGTTATAACACCACTTTAGGGATAATTTCATCTATATGGTTACAAAATTTCAAAATTACATCATTATCCTTCTTAAACTTCAAAATACACATTTAAATGAATTTAATCTATTTACATCCCGATTTTGAGTTAAGTTAGCAAGGCATATTACGTTTTACCCTTCCTTCAAAATTACATATACTCTCTCGACTGATATATTTTGCTTGATGCCCCAATTAGTCTTGCTACATCTCTTGGTCTGTATATATTCTCTAGTAAGCAAGAACCACTAATATACACGTGGAAAATGGTTGAACCATTTAATATTCTGCCTTTAATAAATAGTTTAAAACAGTTAGTACTTAGTAGTACTGTGTGTATTTATGCCTAATGAGGGTTTATATATGGAGCATTCCATTATGACATTAGCCCATTTGTGTAGATCCTTTACATAATAAACGTGCCAATAGAATTACTCCAACTGCTATGTTCACAAAAACAAGTAGGCACTAAAAACAAATAGTAGTCACTAAATTTAAGCATCCGATTGTTCATACAACATTAATCAAAATTGATAGAATGACAGCTCTCACACAAATAAATTGGTTAGTTTTGAAAATGAGAAAAGGCTTAATTGAGAATGGTTAATAAGAACAGAACGAGATGAACTATGAGAATGAGAAAAGGCTTTATTGAGAATTAAGTTAAATTCTGAAAAGAAGGGCATTCAACATGTCAGTTGATGACAAAATAAGAGTTCTAAAAGTTAATATCAGTTAATTATATTAAAAATGCTTATTTGGATATGCATGAGGATTTTGAAGTTTAAGTATAATATTGACGTAATTATGACATTGACGTAGTTTGATGATTTGCAAGGACATGGATGAAATTGCCTAATAACTATATAAGACATAAGGTGCTGACGTTTTGAAACTTTTATATAAAATTTAAAGCCCAATACCAACGTAAAATTTCATGTATGATAGCAAATCTAGGACAGAAAGTCCACCTTTCTGAAACTTCTACGAGCAAAAGTACCAGTTTTGCTCTGGTTTAGGTCAGTATTAACCTTTTCAGAACCAAACCGTGCTAAGAACTGAATTTTCAGGCATTCCAGAACCAAGAACCAAACGAAAATAATAGTTCCAATCCAGTTCAAACTATGAACTTTTTTGGCATACCCCTAACTCAGCCTTAAATGATATGAACCTTTTTGGCATACCCCTTACTCAGCCTTAAGCAGGCCCCTATTAAATTGCATTAGAAGAACATATGCTCACCTAAACATGAGCCTCACAGGCCATAATTATCACACAGAATCCTTCAAATACTGATCTCCATGTGTATGCATGTGCAATTAAACACGCTAATAAAAAAAACCTTCCCCACAACGATACGGGCTTTTACTTTATACTAAGAAGTGGTCATTTTAATCCGTCTACTAATGAGGTGGGTGATTTAAGTTTTATTTCTTTTTCACAAATGGGTAAAAAAGGGCAGCTGAAAAGGAGACTGGCCTCCTATTCAAATATTATCATTGTAAGAATATAGTGTCTGCGAGCCTACAAACTTAACTCACAGATGGTTTATTAAAAATTTAAGAAATGGACAATAGAGTGTTTGTGACTAAAGAGTTTTTACCCATTAAGCTATCAATCTACCCACCTGAATTGTCAACTTCCGCCTTCTACTTTACTTGTTCAAAACAGACTGAATGATTACTTATAATGTATTGGACAATCAATGATTGTGGGTTCAAGGTGTTCGGCCAAGGTCTGCTTGCTTATTTAGACATTACATATTTACTTAACTTAATACAATCACTGCTAGAAACATGGAGATAGGTCAAACGTGTACCTCACTTTTCCAATGTAACTGCTATTTGACCTTGAAATGTTTTCTGCATCCATTGAAATCACATACTCTGTACATGTGCTTCTCCTATTCCGTTTAGCCGATAGAAGAAATTTACCATTCTCCACCAGCAATGCTGCAAATACAGCAAATTATCACACCAGAAGCGTGACTTTAAACTATTGCTAAAATGAGGGATAGATAGGAAAAAAGAGGCACTCAATATTAGAACCCTAGACTCGTGCTAACAGGATGCATTTAATAAATCATTGTAATGTAATCAGTCTAGGGTTCTAATATTGAGTGCCTCTTTTTTCCCCCCCCCCCCCCCACCCCCCTAATTTTCATTATAAAAATGTTAAACAGCTTGATATTATTCTGGTCTACTAAATTGCCCTTTGTTCGTTTCAAGGGGCATTTGGGTGTTTGTTTCGGCTTATATAGCCGGCTTATGGCTTATTAGGTTTTGAGCTTATGAAACATAAGCACAAAACCAAATAAGCCAGAAGCCAGCTATATAAGCCAAAACAGACAAATGCTCACATTTAATTGCATACGGCATACCAAATAAACATTGAAATTTTTAGGGACTAAGAAAGTGATAACAAAATATGCAAGACAGCTTATAACCGAAATTGTTAAGTCAGCATGAAACAAAAACTTAAAAAAACGATATAAACAAATAGAAAATCAGTAAATTTCAATCATAACTTAGAGTGCAGACTTACCACTACTAAGGCAAAGATAAAGATAATACGTAGAACTAGCTTTATCCCTCTTAATGAAGCACTGAATGGTGGTATCCCGTGGTCCCGGCTGTAAAAAGTATTACACAAACATGTATGTTAGATTTCAACAATGTTGATGGCTAAAGATACTCCGAGCTATAAGAATGTCGGGATAAGATTATTCGATTAAAATTATTGTAATCCGTTACAGATTCTGTATTTGGTAAATTCTATTATTTCAGAGCACTTACTATCTTTCAACACATAGTCACATACTAAACCATATATAGGATTAAAACGTACAGTTCTATCAATCAAGTTGTCCCTTCTAAACACTAATACAAATAAGTCATTTTTCATTACAGTCGGACCTTTGCATCATTCATCACCAAATCTATTGCTTTATGGAAAGGGGTTAGTATACATGTGTAAAACTAAATCAAGAGTAACTCAAACAAGCGCAAAAAGAATCAACGAAAATAAATCTAGTAAAACTAACGAAGTACCTGTTTTAGAGAAATCGGAAACGTAAGCTTCCCTGATGATTCAGGGGAGCTAACAATTTCTTTGCACATTTCCCTCCACGACCTACAAACAGCTGAACACGCGACCACATGCTTCCGAGCAGGCCAAGTACTTTCGCTTGCCTCTAACCTCTCAATAACATCTCTTAATAGCTCAAGAGGGAGACCATCCCAATGGCTATTAATAAACAAATCCTCGTTGTCATGATCATCCAACTCACGAGCAACACTTTGTGATTTACTTCTATTAAGACTCGCGATTCTCACTTCAAAACCTCGTCTAGATAAGCTCCCAATCCCATCTCTTAAATCACGTACTATACTACGAAATGACATTTATTCTAACCTGAAATGCATGGATTCTACTTCAGATTTACAATAGTTTCAAGGGTAATCATCATAAAAATAAAAAAACATGGAACTTTTATCTTGATAGCTTAATAACCAAGGAAAAAAGNAAAGGCTCTCAAATGAGTTAATAAAAAAATCCTAAAATCTTTTACTTTAATCATTAATAACTTTCCACCTCCTAAACACATTGCAAAACCATAATTTGCAGATTCCTTTCACAACTAACTGTCGTTTATATTAAAAAATGCCAATAAGCATGATGAAATTATGTAACGGCAAAGCAATGTAATAGCATACATATAATTACTAATCCAACAACAATCAAAGTACGTTTTCACCTAAATGCCAAAGGTGGTTCCTAATTTTTTTTATACATAACTTCTAAATGGTCTCGATTTCTAAGGTGGTTCCCGGGCACCACCTTCCTCTAACCTAGGTCCGCCTCTGATGCCTACAAGTCAGCGGCCTAATTTTAACAAGATACAAAGAAGACCGCATTCTACAAGTACAAATTGCATCATTTAAAATCTCTAGATTTCAACTTTACAACAAATTATCATTCCAATCTTCTACACCTAAATTCCTAGTCCCAAATCAAACATAAGACCAAATTACATACATATAAACTGAACCCACAAAATTATTAATGTTTAATAAGCCAAAACACTAACATAGCACAACACCCTTTTAACTTTTAATCACAACATTGTAATTTCCAAATGCAAAATTATACATAAAATCAGAAACATTTTCTTGAAACATAGCAACAATAGTGTAGCAATATTCTAAATACACAGAAAATTAAACACCAAGAAATGATGAAAGAAATAAACCCAAATATTATTAATCAAAAAGATTAAAGAAAGATACTCACTTGAGGGGAAATCTTTAAGGAAAATTAAGGTGAAAATATGATAATGGTTTGATTTGGTTTTGATAAAAGGATAAATGAAATGAAATTAGGAAGAGAAGAAGAAGAAGAAGAAGAAGAGTGATAGAGAAAGATTAAAGATCCTTAGCTTTCTCACGCGGTTTCTAAACAAGAGTCAAAGGGACGGGCCTATTCAATTCGGTTCACGAGGAGGACCTTCAACTTTAAACTAACTTAACCCACTTTCCATAAATAAAGTTTTGGTGGTGATTATGGGTTAGTTGGTCTATTGTCTAACCAATAAAAGCATAAATATTGAAAACTGTAAATGATGAATGAGAGTTTAAAATGTACTTAACGAGGAATTAGCATGTCGCGCGTTGTAGCGGAGAATAAGTACAATATCTGTTCTAAAAGAGTATTTCAGCTTGCGCGTTACGGCGAAATGTTTGTATACAATATTACTCTATGTGTTTGAAGAGTAACTTTGTGTGTAAATATAATGAATGCTTAGCAATTATAAAGGTACACTTAATAAAAAATCAAGTAACAAATGTACAAAAACCATGACACTATTAAACAATCACAGACATATATCCACAAATCGAAGAATAGCACACAATCCCAAAAAAAAAACCAAAATAGCATCCGCAAACCAATCAGATATACCCATTAAACAGTCATATGAAAGTGCACCAACTGTGATCAAAAGATGAATAAATTACGTTCTTCACATTAAATAGTGCCTGATCATATTAAAAGAGATGACTGTAGGGAAACGGTTACACTTTTATCAATAAAATCCAAATTACGATAAATAAAATTAACAGAAAATAAATAACAGAAAAATAATTACAAACAGAATGTAGACACTAATAAACGATAATTAAATAAAACAATAAAATAGTCAAAAGACTTACTTGATCACCAAATAGAGATCAACAACGAAGCACTAAAAAGCCGAGGCACGTGTTTGACACACTTCCCTTAAAACAGATTCGCCGTCTGTTTCCCAGGGTACAACAGCCAAAACAGTAAGTTGTACTGTCGGACTTAACTAAACTGCCAGCAATTTCATAGCAATTTCATCTTAAAAAATGCGTATTCCTTATGTTGGAAATCAATAATACTTATTGATTTGATGTGTGTTAAACCTATGAAATTAGGGCGTCTATTTATACACAATAGACTCCACCCTAGTTTACTCCTCCTACCGATGTGGGATAGAAAGTAAACTATTTTTCCACTTTAGTCATGGTACCGAATGACTAACTTTGAGACCCGATATCTCATTCACATCAACTCTATTTTGGACACATAAATGCTCATTGCAAAGCTCTCTTCGAGGAGAACGCAAACCTACAAACTATTACTTATATATATGACACATACATATAAATAATTGTGTCTAAAGTTGGTCAAAAGTCACTTTTGCCAACCAATTTTCCAACAATCCCCCACATGAATGGAGATCGGTCGTAACACAAAAATTACGATGAAATTCCAATAGTTGAATCTTGCAAAGGATAGGTAGGTGTGACCCTTTGAACCTTCCCTTGTGAGATGCACTTAGTCTCCTAGATCTGAGTAGACGCGATGTCCTTGAACTCAACCTCTGTTTACGTAGACGACATTACACTTCACACAAGACTCTCCCTAACATTGTTAAGTCCTCATAGTCATGTTCATTATGGTCCTGAACATTTGCCTGGTTCTGCAAGAGCTCTTAGGAATTGCGCCCCCCACAATTCCATTCGAAGCGACCCACTTCTCTCTCACATAGGTGATTTCATCTTGAATCATTAAAACCATATGTTTTGTGATTTCATCTTGAACCATTATGCTTTATGATTTCATCTTGAATCATAAAGCCATATGTTTAACCTCTAAACAAGTCACATTTATTATAGGAATGGACTAGGAAGTTACAATGTTAAGTAACTCCCCTATAGTGACGTGACTTCCCCCACATTTATATGATTAGGTTGTCCTATTGAACCCAGATCTTGGGATCTTCAGTCAACTGGGTTAGGTTTTCCTTCATATAAACTCATTCATTTAAGGGCTTTAGTCCCATTCCTTTAGACGACTTACTAACTAACTCTCTGCTTAAGCCTTTCGTAAGCGGATCCGCGATGTTATCCATTGACTTTACGTAATCAATCGTGATAACTCTAGTTGAGAGTAGTTGTCGCACCAATCAATGTCTATGATGGACATGTCTCGACTTACCATTTTACATTGTGATATGAGCTCTGTCAATTTCCAATTGACTATCACACTTTATATAGATGGTCGTTACCGGCTTACGCCATCTTGGTATGTCCTCTACGAATTAACGTAGATATCCCGCATATTCTATAAATTTATCTCAAATGATAAATTTAAATTTCATCATAGATTTAGCTATAAAAGTCTATTTGAAATACTTTTAAGATTTCTAAGACACAGCTTCCAACGTAGAGTCAATACATCCGCTTTAGTGGATCTATATTCTTTATGTAAGAATCCATATTTGCATTACTCTATCATTAGATAGCAGTTGGATTTCTTCCAAAATGCAATATTATAAGTATCATAGTACTCGTGTAATACTATTCAAGTGGTCATCACTTGAATTACTGGTATATTTACTTAACCTGATTATAACTGATAATTCAGGTTCACACACGTCATTAAACACATAAGGCGCCCAATATTCTTTGAGTATTCAAAATGGGCAACACCTCTACCTCTATTATAAATAGATTTAAAAAGATGTCATTGGAGTTCTAGCTAGGCCGGAATCCCCGACATTGAACCTCTCAAGAATATTGTCCTTTTAGTGTTTTTGACTTCAAAACAAATCCATCTGGTTTCATATGATCTTAGTTCCAAGAACCATATCGAACAACCAAT
>LBNU01031746.1:28842-86401 GCA_014162995.1 Artemisia annua
TATTTTGAGACTTTGTCGTTTTCTTCACTTTTATGCTCCAAAAACGTCCAAAATGCTTCCTTTTCCAGATTTCCTCTCCAAAGTACCTAAAATGACAAAAGGAACGATTTAAGGCAATATTTGATCAAATAATTACGGATTATGGCTTAAATGACCCCCTAAAAGCATAACACTTTTCGCCTCATCATATAGTGACTTAACAGCCTACAAACTTTGCTCTCTTGTCTAGGAGCCATGATACCCTCAGGTTGGTTCATATAGATTTCTTCTTCTAAATCCCTGTTTAGAAATGCCATTCTCACATACGTTTTGGCAAACTTCCAAATTTCTTAAAACGGCAATAGCAAGTAGCATCTTAATATAGGTTATTCGAGTAACTCACGAATATGTATCAAAGTTAGCTAGACCTTCTTTTGTCCAAACTCTTTAATTACCTATATTGCTTTATACTTATCAATGGTTCCACCAATGACCTTTGTGGTTGTTAGTTATAAACCATTTGTAGCCTAGTGGTTTACCAGCAGGAGGTAAAACCACGAGCTAATGTATCCTTTTATAAAATAGAATCTATGTTACATATGATGGCTTCTTTCCATTGAGGCCATCCTGAGGAAGTTACCATTTCTTTGTAAGAAGTAGGTTGATTTTCAACCATAAAAGAAACAAAACTAGGTCCAAACGATTTCCCGTTTCTTGCCCGTTTGCTTCTTTTTAGTTCAACTTATTCTTCCAGGTTGATCTTATCTCACATCATGGAGATCATAATCAATCTCTTGTTGTCTCTTATCAGAATAACATTATCACCTTGATGTCTCTCATCATGAAGGACATCATCATTTAGTTGCCTCTCATCCTGGACAACTGTATCATCTAGTCTAGATGAACATCCATTTTCCTCGGATAAATAAGGAAACACAATTTCAAACAATGAAAGTTTTCCTTGATTCCATTATCGTATCTTTTTATATATTCATATTTTCTTAATCATATCCAAATAAATGATAAGCACTTCTGTAATGAGCATATCACAAAATATGCAATCCACAGTTTAGATCCAATATTTTGAATCTTGGGTGTCAGTACAGATAGACACCCCCCACATTCGTAAGTACTTACATGATGTGTGGAAAACTAGAAGGGGGGTTGAATAGTTTACCGGTTTTTAACTTTAATTCCTTTTTAAAACTTTACATGTAATCAACAATTGATACTAACAATCAATAAGTAATATGCAAGTAAAGAGTAAGAAACAATCAAACCACAACACGAATGTTTATCGTGGTTCGGCTACAAGGACTGTTTTTCCTTGCCCTACTCCACGCCCCGAGTATCCAACTCGAGAGTTACTCTTACTAGTCAACAAGCTCCTTTCACCGGTGGGGAAACCTTACACGTCGCTTACACAAGATTACCGACACAAAGCTAAATGTCGAGTTCTTTTACAAGGGCACAACCACTCCCGTCACACTGTGTATTTTGAGGACTAAAATACTAACCGATCACTAATGAATAGATACAATCAATGAAAGTATGAACAACACAAGTTTACACACTATTTATACAAACAAGTATTCCAACTTTGCGTTGAGGCTTGTATGTCTTTGATATGAGTTTGTGATCTTCTTGCTACAAAAGAATCTCACTAAAATGAAAGATGAATGCGTTAGATATAAGTAATGAGAGTATGTATGATAATGTATGATTGTAAGTGATAAAGAAACAACTTGGGATGGCCTGCTATTTATAGGAAAACAACCACAGTAGGCCACGGATTAGACGGAACCAAATGATTGGTTCCGTCTGTGTTAGAGTTTGGTTCCGCCAAGCTCTGACACAAAATCCTCCATAGTTTTCTTCCAAATCTAGCCAAGATATTACCATATCTTTCCTAGATACATTGAGTAGCAATCTAACCAATATCTTTACCATATCTTCCAAAGATCATACAATCTTCCAAAGATCATGATGCAACACATGATGTAATTAATCAACTTTCTATTTACGTTTAAACTAATGTAAAATGTAAATGTTAGCTAAGTAATGTTTAACATGTAAAAAGGTCTTGTGACATTATATGTAAAAGACTTAACTATATTTATACTTTGTTGCTAAAGTAAACTTTATATTTTGTTGTTAACAAAACATGGCAAAGATCGTAAAATATAAATAACGTTTTTCGGACGATATTTGTATTAACAATCTCTCCCTTTTTGTTGATGACAAAACATAAATTTATATTTTAGCATCTAAGAAAAATAAAGTATAAATCTTTTAATCATTTGTAGCCAACTTGTTTTATGCAACATTTTAGTATCTTTTTAGTGACAAGTTTTGAGATACAAAAATTTGATACTAGTAGTGATTAAAATGAGTATAAGTCTTTTAACCAATTTTAGTAAACATGTAAAGTATTGGTCTTTTTCATTGTGTAACAATAACCATTCATTACTAGTTGCTAGAGATATTATTTTCTCCCCCTTTTTGTCGAAACAAAAAGAAGAGAAGCGAATGCGGAATATAATGTAGCCCGAGCTATCACAAGATCCCCCTTGGACAATACTCCCCCTTATTGGGGTGCCAAGTAATGCATGGATTTTGAGTTCTACAAGACAAAGAGTTAGTGGAAAATACATATGCAAAAGAAAAGTTACAAATCACACTATATAAAGACAATGCACCACATAGAGAAGATCAATATCATTCAAGTAAAATTTATTTTGACCGTAGCCAAAATAGTGGGACAAGAAGTTGAAAGATGCTTCTCAACACAAATAAAAGAAAAAGGAAATGACATTTAAAAGGAAGGTCCTATGAGGTTCTAGCTTGTGACATCCTAGATTGGGAAGTTATACACCAAGCTTCTTCCTATGGTTGCGGAGGATGAGTGATGGTTTTCAAGCGCTCTAGGATGTGGTTGAGAATGAACCTCATTTCATTTTGTAGTTCACGGATATCCTTTTGGCACCGTTCACTTATGTGAGCGGTTCTTTCACAATGGCCACAAGCCCACAATCATGGCGGGGAAAGTTTGGTGGAAGAGGAAATTCATTTGTTGGTGGTGGTGGATTGTTTGATTGAGTCTCATGAGGTCCAAAGGTGTGTAGTGGTGGATTGCTTGGTTGAGTCTCATGGTGTCCAAAGATATGTGGTGGTAGAATGTTGGTGGAGGAAGAGTACAAAGCTTCTTGTAGTTGCATGGTTTCTTTGATGTGGGCTCCTATCAACCTTTTTTGAAGGATAGAGCATTGCTCATTTCATTTAGGAGATTGGCGGTGAAAGCTTCATGACTTGGTTGAGTGTTTGGAGGATCACTCCACAAGGATTCTTAAATTTCCTCATAGGTTGGGAAAAAGGATTGAGATGTGGGTGGTGGTGGTGGGACATTTTGAGCATGAGTTGGTTCACCATAGAGTGGCCCATGGATTTCTTTGAATTGTGGATGAAATAGTAGTGGTTAGGGCTGTAAACGAACTGAACGTTCAGTGAACATTTCATGAACCGTTCGGTAAAAAGTTCGTTTATGTTCGTTCGTTTATTAAATGAACGAACATGAACAATATTTTACGTTCGTTTAGTTTAATGAACGAACATGAACAAAAGTCTCGTCCGTTTATTTATGTTCGTGAACGTCCGATTATGCGTTCGTTAACGTTCGTTTATGTTAATTTATCTATTTATGTTCATATATCATATCTTTTAATTTTATAATTTTAAAAATTGGTTTGTTTAAACAAAACAACACTTATAAAATAATATATTGTGAAGAATTCAATAAACTTTATGTTTGTTTGTCTATTTTCATTTATGTTCGATCGTTTATGTTCATTTAGTGTCTTAATGAACGAACATAAACGAACATGAACAACTAATTTTCTTAATAAACGAACATGAACAAGAAAATCCGTCCGTTTAAGCGTCCGTGTCCGTTTATTTTTCCGGTTAAAATTAAATGAACGAACATGAACAAGGCTCCGTTCGTGTTCGTCCGGTTCGTTTACAGCCCTAGTAGTGGTTGTGGTTGATAACTTTCATGTTGTGGGTCACTTGAGGGTTGTTTGGCTAGTCTTTCAATGGAGCCAAAAGATGGAAGAGGCGGCGGATTAGTTGATCTTGGTGGCAAGTAATCTAGAGTTTCCAAGAATGGGTGAGGTGAAGTTGGTGGAGTTGCAAAGAGTTCCATTGGTTCTAGTTTGGGTGACTTTGGTGGTGATGGTGATTTTGATAGTGGAAATGATGCCGGAGGTGGTGTGGTTGCAATGGGTGTCTTAGTTGGTGGTGGAGTTAAGATGTTGACTTTGTATGGAGGTGTTGGTGTGGTGAGACTTAGGAAGTTTTCATCTCGGATTGGAGATGAGATGGTTAGAGGTGAGGAGTCTGATGATGATGATGCAAGCTTAACAAAACAACAAGGCTTAACACTTATTCTTGCGGTTCTTCTAGGTGGTTTGGATGGTGGTGATGATGTGTTTGACTTAGTCATTTAGGCTGAGATTGAGTACTAAGGATAATGGAGAAGATGGTGAAGGTGTGAGATTTGATGATCATAGTGGTGTTAATTTATAGAAGTCAAGGATCATGGAAAGTTGTGTTTGGATTTGATGTTAAACCATAGAGAAATGGCTGCAACAAATGATTAGGAAGTGTAAAGGAGAAAGGTCTAATCAAATAAGTCAACCAAATGGGTGAAGCTTGAGTGATATGGTGTGGATAGGAAGTAAATGCAATGCAATCATCAAATTTTACTTCCCTGTACCTAAGATCTAGTACTTCTAGTGATAATTAGTTTCCTATTTGCTTTAGGTGTTTTATATATTCCTAATATGAAGATTTATAAAGACAAAATTTAGACACTTCTAAGATGAGAAAAAAAATTTGCGGGAAAACGGAAATTTTAAAAATTGCTGTAAGACTGGCGGAACCAACGATCACAAAGGACGGAACCAAATTTATGGTTCCGTCTGATCCGTGGTTTGGAAAGTGGCGGAACCAAATGGCCATACGGACGGAACCAAAGTTTTGGTTCCGTCTGAGCCGTACCCTACTGAGTTCAATTTTGACGAAAAAAAATTTTGAGTGCCGAAACCATATTCTAACACCATAAAAGTTGTAATACTATATGTAACTAAGTAAAATATGTTGAAATACAACATTTTTGAAAGAGGAAACACACATACCATTGGAGATCAAGCAAGTGCTAAAATTTTCACTTATGATCGTGAAAATATGGAAAATTGATAGCATAGAAATGCCATCCACCTGCATTTGTTGGTTAGTACACATAATATGTTTGAAAACACAGTAGATATCCTAAGATTACAAAAACACATAATTGTTCAAATGTTGTTGTTCCAAACACCCCGTTTAGCATTCTCACTTCTTGTCAAGCTTCCTGTTGATCTTTGTGAGGAACCTTCCCAAGCACTTGAACATTCCCTTTGTTTGCTTGAACTCCTCCGATTCATTAGCAATCCTTGGTAGTTGTTGGTGGTAGTCCAGAGGAGGAAGCCTTGAGTTTGGTAGTCCATCGTCTTCACTCATTGATGAGGATGATGAAGAGGTAGGAGGGTGAGGCCGTTTTCCTTGAGTCTTGGCTACTCGATACTCACTTAAGGGTACAAAGATGTGGGGAATGAGAGTGTAATCGGGACAAAAACCTTTGAGATTTGGAGGGATTGGAGCAAAGGCCCTATAAAGGCGTGTGAGAATCATTCCATAGGGAAGTGCACTTTTGCCTTGCACGGATATGTCCGCCATCCTTTTGGCTATATAATAAGCCAAGTTGAAAAGTTGGCGAGTTAAAATGCTATAGAGCATGTAGCAAAGGCAAGCATTGATGTGGTCACGATTTCCTATTGAGCTAATCACATTTGCCCTAAGCACTTCCTCCCATTTGAGGAATGGAGGTTTGAGTTCATTAAGTTCCATGCCAAAGGGGTCACGGTCAATTTTGGTACCCGGCCGTTTAGTCCTAGTTCCCGAGGTTCTAATGCGAAAAAGGTGATCTCGGATGATTTCCTTGCTAAATAGAGGAGTGTTATAGGGGTGAGGACGATCATCCATAGTGTCTAGAATTGAAAGGGACCACTTATCCGAGTAGATACATGTACCCCTATTTGGGATACCAAGGACTTGAGCAAATTGATCGAGAGGTATGTTGAATTGAGTTTGGTTGACCCTAAAGCTTAGGTTTATGAGTCCATCATCATTGGTGTGAAGAGTTATGGATGCATAGAATTCTAAGATGAACCTATGACATATTGGCTCATCAATGTTGAGGAGACAATCAAAGTCTATGGCGGCAAGGTCTTGGCGAACGGTTGTGTCTTCTAGGAAGGATGGGTCAATAGTTCTACCCTCATGGACATAGCGTTTTTCTAACGCCTTAAAGATGTTTCTTAAGTTTAATGCATAACCCCAAGTTTTGTATTTTGTGCATAAATAGAATTCCTAGACATAGATCAGGAGAAAGAATGTAGTAAGGAGACTTACAATGATGATTTGAGCACTTGTTTGGTGAAGATAAACCCTATTTTTTGAGTGTGTAGACGTTTGTAACTGTGTGGGATTTTGTGGAGGATATAGGGAGTGTTTGCTTTTTAAATAAAATATAATTTTTGAGGTACAGAGAAGCACGGATGGGACGGAACCAAATGTTGGGTTCCGTCCGTTGGTGCGTTTGGATCCGGCTGAACAGAACAACAAAAAAATAATTTTTCTTTTATTCTTGGCTGGTGTTTGTTTGTGCGTTTGTTTATGACTAAGGTTCAAGACTACAAGGTAGGTTCCATTAGTCCTAGTCCAAGTCTAAGAAGATTGAATGGTTCTCTCTTAAGAGGTTTTGTAAGGATGTCGGCAATGTTGTCTTCAGAGGATACTTTTTCTATGAAAATGTTTCCTTTTTGAACGTTGTCGCGAAGGAAATGATGACGTATTTCAATATGTTTTGTGCGAGCATGTTGAATTGGATTTTTACTGAGATCGATGGCTCATTTGTTATCACAAAGAATTAATATGTTGTTTAGTTGAATACAGTAGTCCACAAGAGCTTGTTTCATCCAAAGAGCTTGTTGACATGCTTTTCCAGCAGATACGTATTCGGCTTCAGTTGTTGAGATGCCGAGAGCCGTTTGTTTCTTAGAGAACCATGAGGTAAGACAATGTCCAACGAAAGTACAAATACCACTTGTGCTTTTTCTATCAACATAGTCACCGGCATGATCTGAGTCGGCATATACTATGGTTTCTACTCCCGTTCCTTTGGGATACCATAGTTCTAAGTGTGTAGTGCCTTTAATGTATCTAAAGATTCTTTTAACGGCTTCAAGATGAATGATTTTAGGATCTTCTTGAAAACGAGCACATAGACAAACACTAAACATAATGTCGGGTCTACTTGCGGTGAGATAAAGTAGACTTCCAATCATACCTCTATATTTAGTAGTATCCACGGATTCACTTTCCTCATCCTTGATTAGCTTAGTTTTCGAGGACATAGGTGTTTTAATGGGTTTGGAATCTTCAAGACCCAATTTTTTAAGCATATCTTTTATATATTTTGATTGGTTGAAGAAGATACCATCTTCTAATTGTTTGATTTGGGGTCCTAAGAAAAAGTTGAGTTCTCCCATCATACTCATTTCAAACTCATCATGCATGATTTTTGAGAAATCGTTACATAGTTCTTGACAAGTTGATCCGAATATAATGTAATCAACATAGATTTGGACTATGATAAGATGTGAACCTTTCTTTTTAGTGAAGAGAGTATTATCAANTATATATTTTGATTGGTTGAAGAAGATACCATCTTCTAATTGTTTGATTTGGGGTCCTAAGAAAAAGTTGAGTTCTCCCATCATACTCATTTCAAACTCATCATGCATGATTTTTGAGAAATCGTTACATAGTTCTTGACAAGTTGATCCGAATATAATGTAATCAACATAGATTTGGACTATGATAAGATGTGAACCTTTCTTTTTAGTGAAGAGAGTATTATCAACTAACCCCATGGTGTACCTATGGTCAACTAGGAAAGTTTTAAGTCGATCATACCATGCTTTTGGAGCTTGCTTAAGTCCATATAAAGCTTTTTTAAGTTTGTAAACATGATTAGGTTTTTCAAATTCAGTGAAGCCCGGTGGTTGAGCAACATACACTCATTCATTTATACACCCGTTTAAGAATGCACTTTTGACGTCCATTTGAAAGAGTTTAAAATTGTGTGCGCATGCATATGCAAGTAAAATCCTAATTGACTCGAGCCTAGCAACCGGAGCAAAAATTTCATCGTAGTCCATGCCTTCTTGTTGATTATATCCTTGTGCTACTAGCCTAGCTTTGTTTCTAGACACTATGCCATTTTCATCCATTTTATTACGAAAGACCCATTATGTTCCAATTAATGGTTGACTTTTTGGTTGAGGGACTAATGTCCAAACGTCATTTCTAATAAATTGGTTTAATTCTTTTTGCATGGCTATTACCCATGATTCATCTTTTATGGCTTCGTTTATGTTTTTAGGTTCAATTGTTGATACGAAACAAAAGAAGTTGCTTTCATTTTGAACTTTTGATCTTAGTGTTCTTTCGTTAATATTTCCTATAACACTATCTAATGGATGACTTTTTGATTCCTTGACATTTACAATTTCTTTGTTTAATAGTTCATCTTCCTTGTCATTATCTAAGATTTCTTGATTTTTCATAGCTTGACTTTCAACTAAGTCATCATCTACCAAAGGTGATGTCTTAGAGGGAGGTGGACTTTCATCAAATGTTACGTTCAATGATTCCTCGACTCTTAAGGTTTCTTTGTTTAAAACAATATACGCTTTGCTATTTTGAGAATATCCAAGAAGTATACCTTCATATGACTTTGGGTCAAATTTGGTAAGGTAATCCTTGGTGTTTAGGATAAAACATTTACTTCCAAACACTCTAAAGTATCCTAATGTAGGCTTTTTCCCTTTATATAATTCATATGGTGTTTTATTTAAGAATGGTCGAATTAAGACACGATTTAAAATGTAGGTTGATGTGTCAACCGCGTTGCACCAAAACTTTTGTGGAATATTTTGTTCATTAAGCATTGTTCTACTCATCTCTTGAAGAGTCCGGTTTTTGCGTTCTACTACTCCATTAGATTGAGGAGTACGTGGTGCCGAAAAGTTATGAGTTATTCCATTTTTATCACAAAAATTTCCGAATTGTATTTCGTTGTCAAATTCACGACCATGGTCCGTTCTAATAGACATAATGCACGTTCCTAATTGATTTTGAATTTTCTTACTTAGGATTTCAAATTTATCAAAAGCTTCATTTTTATTTTTCAAAAATTTTGTCCAAGTATATCTTGAGTAATCATCTACTATAACTAAAGTATAGAAGTTGCCTCCATAACTTTGTATAGCGGATGGACCAAACAAATCCATGTGTAAAAGTTCTAGACACCTAGTTGTAGACACCATGTTTTTAGCCTTATGGCTACTATGAACTTGTTTACCGATTTTGCAAGCATCACAAAAGTGTTGGTAGTATTTCAACTTGGGTAGGTTTCTAACTAAATCTTTGGAGGAGAGGTTTTGGATAAATCTCATATTAGCGTGTCCTAAACGTCTATGCCATAAAGTTGAAGATTCATCTAATGAGGTGAGGCAAAGTTTGTCTCTAGATGTTTGATCCATTTTCATGACATACACGTTGTTTTTAAGAACACCTTTGGCTATAGTTATGCCGTCTTTGAGTATTTTACTTCCATTTTCACTGAAAAGGACGTTATACTTTTTGCGGCAAAGTTGACTAATACTAAGGAGATTAAATCCTAGGTTATCAACATGAGCTACATCATCTATAGAGAGAGAGTCGTGAGAGATTGTACATTTTCCGATGATTTTGCATTTTGCTTTGCTACCAAAGGTAACGTTACCTCCATCATATTTTTGATAGGTTGAAAAGAGAATTTTGTTGCCGGTCGTATGTCTTGAGCAACCGCTATCCATAATCCATTCGTCTGGCTCCAAACTTACTTTGAAGCACACCTATTTTATAATAAACACTCAAACATTTGGTCCCCAATATCTCATGGGTCCATTTTGGTTAAACATATCATTTCTTTGGTTCATATATGGAAATGGTTGATACGGGTTCCAAGCCATGTAATTTGGAACTTGATAATGTCTTGTTAAATTTTGGTTCCAATTATTTTGATAGTTGTGTTGAGTGTTTTAGTTGCTCTTTGGAAAGGGGCGTTTGGGAATAGGCGTTTTAGATCTTGGTTGAGTTGTTTTAGTTCTAAATTCATTCTTGACAAGTCCTACTCCTATTTTGATAGCCGGTTTTAGTTTTGTTTCAGTTGGAGTGACATTAGATTTCTTTGTAACTTTAAAGAATTCTGAACGTTTTGAAGAACCTTCAATTTGTTCTGTCACAGTTCCCACGGAACCAAAGTGTTCCACGGACGGAACCAAATTTTTGGTTCCGTCTGATCCGTGGTCTACTGTGACAGTTTTGTTAGTTTGTTTCTTTAGACTACTTATATCTCCTAGCTTCATAAATCCTAAGCTGGTTTTATCATGTGGTGATTTTTGAATTTTGATAATCTCATCCGCACATGATATACTTTTATCAAACCTTTTAAACTTTGAGTTTTGTTTGATAAGATCATTTTGTGTGATTCTAAGTTTCTAAATTTCAAGTTTAAGTTCTTCACATGATTTACACATTGTCTCACTAGTTTTGCTCTTTTCTAATCTTTTAGCTTTTTCTTTTAATTCATAAACTTCATTTTCCAAAAACTCCCTTTTTGTTTTCAAAAATTTGTTTTTGTTTATGATTTTTAAGCTTAGTTCACAAAGTTTGTTATATTCTTTTTGTAACGTATCATCATCGATAGAAGAGCAAGATGAATCGTAATTTACCTCATCTGAGTATTGAGCCATGAGAGCAATTTCATCATTCTTTTGTTCCTCATCGTCGTTTTCACTATCACTCCAAGCACCACTTATGAAAGCACTTTGAGTTTTGTTTTTGGGTGGCTTTGGACATTCTCCTATGAGGTGACTCGTGTCTCCACATCTAAAGCACTTTCGTTCACCCTTCCCTTTCTTATCGTCACGATCTTTTCGGAAAGACTTCTTATCTTCCTTAGGTTGTCTCACAAACTTCCCTCGTCTTCTAAAGAACTTCTTGAAGTCTCGAACGGCCAAGGCATATTCTTCATCATCACTATCCGAAGTAGATTCATCATCATCACTTGATACAACTCTAGCTTTTAAGGCAATAGATTTGACTTTTTCTTTCTTGCCTTTGACTATTTCCGAATCCTTCTCCATTACCATTTCATGGACTTTGAGGATTCCAATTAGTTCGTCAAGTGACATGCTTGAAAGATCTTTAGATTCTTCAATGGCCGTCACTTTTGCTCTCCACTTTGGATGAAGTGCTCTAAGAAATTTCTTGACAAAGTTCTTACTACAAAAATATTCATCAAGTGCTTTAAGTGAAGTAATAATAGTATTAAACCTAGCAAATGCACAATCAATAGTTTCATCAAATGCACAATCAATAGTTTCATCTTCGAGAATAGAAAATTGCTCATATTGTTGTACAAGAAGATCAATTTTGTTATCTTTAACTTGTGAGTTTCCTTGATGAGTGATTATTAAAGTTTGCCAAATATCTTTAGCGGTTTGACACATAAATACTCTTTCATACTCTTTCTTTGGCAAAGCATTATAAAGCATCATTTTAGCTTCATTATTTTTTGCAACTAATTTCTTTTGATCATCACTATGTCTAGTAAGTGAGCTATCCTCATCTTTTTCACTACCAATATCTTTAAAAGTTATTTTGTTATCACCTTCAATTATTATATACCACAAATCTATATCTTTTGATTTCACGTAAGTTTCAAAACGATTTTTCTAATATATGAAACCATTTGGTTCAAATAGTGGTGGTCTTTGCATAGATTGCCATTCTTTGAAATTTTCAAAATCCATGGATCGTTTCAAGTTTTAAAACACAATATATTTTAAAAGTTTGAGCAACGTAGCTCTTGATGCCAATTGTGGAAAACTAGAAGGGGGGTTGAATAGTTTACTGGTTTTTAACTTTAATTCCTTTTTAAAACATTACGTGTAATCAACAATTGATACTAACAATCAATAAGTAATATGCAGGTAAAGAGTAAGAAACAATCAAAACACAACAAGAATGTTTATCGTGGTTCGGCTACAAGGACTCTTTTTCCTTGCCCTACTCCACGCCTCGAGTATCCAACTCGAGAGTTACTCTTACTAGTCAACAAGCTCCTTTCACCGGTGGAGAAACTTTACACGTCGCTTACACAAGATTACCGACACAAAGCTAAATGTCAAGTTCTTTTACAAGGGCACAACCACTCCCGTCACACTATGTATTTTGAGGACTAAAATACTAACCGATCACTAATGAATAGATACAATCAATGAAAGTATGAACAACACAAGTTTACACACTATTTATACAAACAAGTATTCCAACTTTGCGTTGAGGCTTGTATGTCTTTGATATGAGTTTGTGATCTTCTTGCTACAAAAGAATCTCACTAAAATGAAAGATGAATGCGTTAGATATAAGTAATGAGAGTATGTATGATAATGTAGGATTGTAAGTGATAAAGAAACAACTTGGGATGGCCTGCTATTTATAGGAAAACAACCACAGTAGGCCACGGATTGGACGGAACCAAATGATTGGTTCCGTTTGTGTTAGAGTTTGGTTCCGCCAAGCTCTGACACAAAATCCTTCATAGTTTCTTCCAAATCTAGCCAAGATATTACCATATCTTTCCTAGATACATTGAGTAGCAATCTAAACGATATCTTTACCATATCTTCCAAAGATCATGCAATCTTCCAAAGATCATGATGCAACACATGATGTAATTAATCAACTTTCTATTTATGTTTAAACTAATGTAAAATGTAAATGTTAGCTAAGTAATGTTTAAGTTGTAAAAAGGTCGTGTGACATTATATGTAAAAGACTTAACTATATTTATACTTTGTTGCTAAAGTAAACTTTATATTTTGTTGTTAACAAAACATGGCAAATATCGTAAAATATAAATAACGTTTTTTGGACGATATTTGTATTAACATGATGGTTTTCTTACCATCCATAGTTCATAGAACTATCATCTTTTCCTTACAAGGGATCTTATCTAAAAGATAAGTAGCCGATAGAATCGCTTTCCCCCATATGCCATGGCTTAAACTAGGACTTTAATAACATGGCATAACCATATCTTTCAAGGCACGGTTATTTTAATTCAACAATTCTGTTGAGGCGCAATAAATTTGTGTCTTATTCCAATGTTTAGCACATACATTTGGAAATTGAGACACATATTCACCTCCGATATCACATCAAACCGCCTTGTTTTCGATAATAAGTTGACTCTTAACTTATTTGTATAGATCAATCTTGTCTATATCCTTACTCTCAAGTAAGTATAAATAGCAATATTTTGTACTTCCATCAACAATTACAATGAAGTACTCGCTAATTGCTACCTTAGTAGGTACCGATTCCAAATCACATAAAACCACGTGAATCAAGGGTTCGGTTAATTTTCGGTCAACCGAGTGAAAAGACAATCTTGTCAATTTGGCTTCAACACAAGTTTCACTTTTGTTATCCGTGTTCGTTTATTTAATTAAATAACGTATTGAGTTAAAATTAACATGTCCGAGTTGGCCATGCTATACATTTAAAGAATCAAATAAGCTGAATTCATACTCATTTTAATTAAAACAACCATTAAAAAAAATTAGATTCAGCTTAAACATTTAATGAAGGGCATAACCCGTACCGACCAAAATTTTGTTCAATGTTAACTCAATCTTATTTGATTAAAATAAAAAGATAGCCAAATTTATTAAGCAACCATCCAGACACAAGATTCTTATGAATCTTTGGCACATACAACGTGTTGGTTCACTTAAGCTCTTTTCCACATGTGAATTTCAACATCACATTTGTTTTCCCTTGCTATTAGCAGTAGTAGAGTTGCCTACAAATTGCCTCTCTCCATTTTCTACTGCTTTGAAAGAGTTAACCAAACTCTTATCATCATACTCATGACATGATGCCCAAGTGCTAATCCACTATTATCTAAGGTCGGATCCCGCCTTGGCATTAATTTTCATGTCATTAAGGCCATTTAACCTATAGTTATGGCACATAAAATCTGAATGCTTTAAAACATCTACTGTACACATAACTCGAGTATCGGTCTCCCTTTCATCAAGTTCGGGAGCAGATCCTTTAGATGTCACTCGTGACATTCCAAACATTATGTTAATACGAGATTCCGTTATTAGTCTAAAACTAAATTTGAAATAATTAACAACTTACTATATCACAAAGTGTTTCTCAACAAAATGATTACATCAAATTTTATTTAAAACACTACTATTTTGTAAGATCCATTATACAAACTGCTTTTAAAGAAGTCTTTCGATAAAACAATTAAACAATATCGCATATTACATAATGTTTTTAAACAAAACATATTTGTAATATGATTTTGTCAATCTTCTTTAAGATTATCTTAATAGATCTGTATCACATGGTCTAAATTCTACAATAAAACTCGACAAGGTTTCAAAATAGATTTACTCTTCCAAAGAAACTCAACAAGGTTTCTAATTATATTCCATAAAGACTCAAGAACTTTATTTAGTTTATAATTAAACTCAACCTGGTTTAAATAAGCTAAACAAGTTATACAAACTTTTCTACCAATTTGGTAGAAATATTGTAAATAATCTGATATATGATAACAACTTGTATATTTATCATATTTTGCTTCGAACAAACTCATCTTGGTTTCAATGAACATGTTTTAGTAATCTAATAAAATAACAACTTGTATTTTATGAGGTTTGTTTCAAAGAAACTCCACTTGGTTTCAATGAATATGATTTCATCATGATTTGAAACCATGTTAGTAATCGGCGCACCAATCACATTCACAAGATTCACTAGGGTCACAACTTATGTTACCATCAGTTAACTTGTGAATATTAAAACACACCACCTGTTAAAACAATATGGTATCTAATAAACTCGACATGGTTTATATAAACTTGTACCAAATATGATTCAAAGAAACACAAACTTGGTTTCAATAAATCCAGATTAAACAATAACATATGTAATAAACAAACTAAAACAAACCAGATTGAAAAGAAACTCATCATGGTTTCAATATAAACTGATTCAATAAACTATTTTAAAATCGTTTATAAATCTGTTATACCAAATTTGATCACCAAATAGAGATCAACAACGAAGCACTAAAAAGCCGAGGCACGTGTTTGACACACTTCCCTTAAAACAGATTCGCCGCCTGTTTCCCAGGGTACAACAGCCAAAACAGTAAGTTGTACTGTCGGACTTAACTAAACTGCCAAGAATTTCATCTTAAGAGATGCGTATTCCTTATGTTGGAAATCAATAATACTTATTGATTTGATGTGTGTTAAACCTATGAAATTAGGGCGTCTATTTATACACAATAGACTCCACCCTAGTTTACTCCTCCTACCGATGTGGGATAGAAAGTAAACTATTTTTTCACTTTAGTCATGGTACCGAATGACTAACTTTGAGACCCGATATCTCATTCACATCAACTCTATTTTGGACACATAAGGGCTCATTGCAAAGCTCTCTTCAAGGAGAACGCAAACCTACAAACTATTACTTATATATATGACACATACATATAAATAATTGTGTCCAAAGTTGGTCAAAAGTCACTTTTGCCAACCAATTTTCCAACAATGACATTGATGATGATAATGGTAAATGTAGCTCAGTTTTGAAAAGAAAAGGGAGGGATTTCATTCTTTGACAACAGTTAAGCTTCATATCATTCGAAAGCCAAGATTTGTGATAAAATGAACTTCACTACAAAAAAAATGGGAAACGGAAGAGGATATAGTGAAAGAATTTGTACCAAATCACTTTCGTGGCATTCTTTTCCATCTCCCATCCTTCTCTAGGTAACCGCATTTTATCAATGATATTTGCTTTTTATTAGATGAATCTAAAACTAAACAACTTAGCATTATCATCATCGATGTCACTTCTTTTAATACTACCGTGGCCATATGTTATTAATCTCTGAAAGATATATACTACTTTCTGTCATAGATATGCCTTACCTTGTGGACGTGGAAGAGGTTTATAGCTTTCTGTTATAAATAAAAATTAAATATAATGTCAGTTTAAACAATCATATTTGAAGCAACATGGCAAAACTAATTAAATATTGTTAGGATTAAGAAAAAGGTTCGGTCACCCGATGTATTTGCATACTTAGCGTAGCTCTTAGTTTTGTATATATTAGATTAGATATAGTCACACTGTGGAGGACGGACGGGTCTTTACCCACTGTACACCCGATCCACAGCCCGCAGGAGGGCGTATACTGTAAGTGTATATAAACCCTTTCCATCTCATTGGAAGGGTTGGATGATTCAATAACACACACACATAGTGTGAATTTTCTCTCTCAAGAACATCCCCTCTCTACTATCTTTCTCTCTCTAACTCTTACAATGAAAACCATGTTCTTCCATCTTCCAAGACCACCCGATTTCACATAATCAACCATAATCACGATCCTACAATTGGTACCAGAGCCAAGGTTATCATATTGGTTGATTGTCGCGGTGTTTTTCTTGTTAAAAATGTCAATCTAAATCTGTTATTACAAAAAGTAAACTGTTGTTACTTTTTACACATGGGTATTAACAGTTTTATGTGGCTTATAGTGTCCAAAAGTTGCATGTTCTGCTTTACTGTTTACACTTTATGTTTTTCTAGTCTTCTTGCAACATTATCAGTTTGGTTTTTTTCAGGTCTTCTTGCAATATCATCAGTGTGATGCTTATCAGTTTGGTCAGAAATGGTTTCGGTTTGTATTATTTCTTGGTAGCGAGTTGTGTCAAAAGGAGATGTTCTTGACAGCGATTTGCCCATTTCCAGTTGGCTGTGTACTTGAAAGTGAAAAGGGACAAAACTGGGTGACAGTGACTTGTGTACTACCATGATAGTGACCAGCGATTTGGTGTAACTTGGTGTAGCGATTTGCTTTGAAAATCAATTTTATTTGCAAAATGTAACGGCATGCTGCCAAAATTTCATGAGTCACATGCGATTGGACCACAAGACAAAGATAGAAAGAATCAAGATGAAGCAGAAAGACTAGCAGACCATGAACTAAACATCAACACCTATTGACTTCAGCTTTATCCACATCATCAGTCCAACCAAAGAAGAAAAATAACAGAAAGTGAATAACAACAGAATAAGTAACACACAACCCCTTAACTCTTAATCATCACCACAGTCATCCCATCTCACTTAACCCTAATCAAACAACTCCAATCTAATCCTTATTCCCATCTCATCATCAAATCTAACTTTCGAAACATAGAGAAGGTAAAAGAACTATAGATCTCAGTTACTTCTCTTTCGCGTTAAGTGATGAAACATCAAGACCTTTAAAGGTCGTCCGAACGAAAGAAAGCAAATCATCACCGATCAATTTGTGAAAGCTTAGCTTATCGTTATATGAACATAAAGGACGATTCATAATAACTCTGTTACGACCTATTTCCTTAGTTCGTTTAAAGACTAATCACAAGCCAAAGTTAAAACAAAACAAGATCTCAGTTAGTTCATGTTCACTTAATCCCCAATCTTTAAGGATCTTTGTGTGTGAACATAGTAAACATCATAGATCTTACAACGAAAAGAACATAAATCGTTAATCATAATCTCAGTTTCTTTTCTTTTCGTGTCTTGCAAAATCATTTCAGACATCAAAGTCCGAATACACGAAAGAAATCATCATCATCATCGATTCTATTTGAAGCCTAGCTTCATCACATATCCGAACACAAAAAGGAATGAAATATAACAAGTATGTTACTTTCATCCTTGGTTCGTTCAAAATCAATACACAACATAGAAAAACGACACTTACCTTAGACCTTTATCTAAAGATATTTAAGTTCTTTAAGCTACATGTTCGAATAAAAGGCCAAGAAGGTTCATGGCATGATTAGTGTATAAACAAACTGATTAAGGGTTTGTATTGATTCGTTTTGATGTGTGCTTGGATTGATCGATGGATGAGATTTGATAGTGGCAGCTGATGTTGAAGAGAGATAAGGAGGGGGCGGATATAATGTATGAATTAGGGTTAATGCAAATGAAATGTATTTAAGGTTAAGTATAGTTTAATACCCGTAAGATTAGCAGATATAGGGTTATGGATCGGGGCTTCTCATTTGATCATGGACTGGGCTTGTATGATGTTGGTTGCTTTAATCTGTTATGGGCCTAGTCATGCTAGTTTGGATTAAAAGATCTGGTGTTGGGCTTGCTATAATTTTGGTTACATGACTAATTGGCTACTAATGGACTGGGCTCATGTTATCATAAAAGGTTGACTTGGATAGATGATGGGTTGCTGAAAATTTGTGTTATAAAAAATTGTTACCCGCATTTTTTTTAACAAAAATTTTGGACACAACTTTTTATATACACATTGATATAATGAGTGGTACTTTGGCATTAAAAATTTTCACGGGGGTATATTTCACGGCATTGATATGTTTTGACAAAATGATCGCGGAGTTATGCATATTTTTTTACAAGAACGGAAAACTTGACATACAAAACCCTTGTTTTCAAACCTCAATTTACCAAAAAAAAAATTCTTCGGGGGTGCGCTGCCCCCCTGAACCCCCAGCGAACTCACCGTGGAGTTCGATCAGCGGAACAGGGGGTATCTAAAGAATTAGGGTATATCACCAACTTTCACGGGGATACTTATTTCATGGCTAAATTTTGTATGTTAACGATAATGTGACTACGGAGTTGATCGGGTATTCCTCATTTGAGATTGAAGTGGGTTTCACGAAGGCGCGTACTTATCTTATCTTGAAGTCGGGGTTGGTTGGATGCATGACTTTCAATGATAACTTGCTCGTGCTTAAGATTTAAGTTGAAGACTTGGTTTATCTAGTTTCCAGAAGTCGGGGTGGATGGTTGAAGACCTGGTTAACTATCACTTTAAGGAGTTACATTATTGTACTCAGTGTCACATGCAGAAGACGTTGTGGATAATCGCAAGAGGTGATGAATGTCTCATACTTTGTCAGGATAGTATTGAGTACTTAGAGATTTGCATGATGCAAAAATTCTCTACACCGTTCTTCCAACAACAGTGCAAGCTTAAGTAACAAATTTGGGGAATTCTACTTCATTTTCAAGTTGGGTATATCGGGTTTACTTCGCCAAGTGGTCACAGCAATAGCCGACAGAATACGAGGTTGGGTTGTTCGCCAAATAGTTCAAAGGTTGAGATGTGATCAGCAATTCTCATGGGATATTTGATGCTACAGAATGTCAATGATACTTCACAAGAGCTTTTCAGGTATATGGTCGTACACGTCAAATGATGCTTCCGAAAGCTCGAAACCATCATTGGGGGAGAAACGTGTACTTTGATGATATAAGGTCAACCTCCAGGGGGAAGTAGTTTATACTACTTTACTTAGCATGGTTTGTGAAGAATTCTACATATGTGAGAAGAATTGTTGTTGATCTCCTGCATGTTCCCTCAAACAGTTATTCACCATAACCAAATTTGTCATAACTCATTCAATTTGTCAGTGTCTTACGGTTTCTTCTTGGTTTTGTAAAATCCCGCGAAAGAATCTATTTCTCGGTTTAAATCATAGATTTGTAAAATCCCGTGATGATGAAACTATCCTGGAAAAAAGAAAAGTACATTTCCGGATCTTAATTGATTCTTGTGCTATGGCCTAAACTTTGAAGAAGGGATAAAGTGTGTACTTCATGTATTGGATGTTTTTATGATATACTTCATGGAATTTTGGGTTATAACTAAATCTTATGGGGTTATACGTTTTTGACAATGATCGGGATAAAACCATTATCAAAGTTCATTCAAAACATCAAAATGGGCTAGATTTGGGCATTTAAACCACAAGATGTGACTACGGCGTTAATTCATTATTATTTATTTGAGGTTGAAATGAAATTTCATGGGTGCGTGTACTTAGTATCTGAAGATATCGGGGTGGTTGGATGAAGATTCTTCGAGATCCTTGTTCGAGCTTTCAATAATTACAATGACGAAGACTTGGATATCTAGTTATTTTTTGTGTTTCTTCTTCTTTATTACCACAAAATAACTATCACTTTAAGGAGTTACATTGTAGTGCTCAGTGTCACATGAAGTTGTGGATATTCAAGAGGTAATGTGCGTCTTATACTTGATGGTTGGTTGGTTGAAGAGTATAGAGTACTTAGGGATTCGATGTTGCACGAACTCTCTACACCGCTCTTAGTCACACATTAGTGCAAGCTTAAGTCACAAGTTTGGATCATTTTACTTCAGTATCAAGTTCATCATATTGGGTTATTCTCCATCAGTAGTCACGACAAAGAGCCGACAGAATGATAATGGGGTTGGTAACGAGATAGCAGAGAGAAGTAGAAAAGAGAGATATGACGTTTAAACACAACGGTTCAAGCCTCGTTCTTCAACGCTATGATGTTTGAACACTTCAGTTCAGGCCTCGCTCTTCAACATAATGGCGTCTGTAGACAACACATCAGGCCCGGTTCATCAAAGAAAAGAAAGGTGCACGATTCAGTGCGCCTTATCTTCGAAAGAAGAGAAATCTTCTTATTTATGACCATTCTCATCAACATGATTCATGCTTTTTCCATGTTCGTTCAATCATCAAGTGGATCAACGTACATTGGATTATATTTTTGTGCTTCACTTATTCAAATAAAAATTGCAACAAGCATATGCAATTTTTGAGGGGGAGAAGGGAAAGGGTGAATAAACTACATGTTGGATGATGCTTGTAAAATGGTCATTCGGCTCTTGTATGCAGATATTTACTCCCTCTAAGGTTTAACACATTTCAACAAGTGGTTTAGGCATATTACAAGCTTCATTGAACTATTCATTTGCTAATCCATTGATGAGGAAACACAAGAGGGGCTGCTTCAAGAGTGTTTTAATCATCATCTTTTTTGCAGTATTTTTTGGTGCTACACACACATTTATGCTACATCTGATAAATTTCAACCATCACGGAATCTCAACTATGGCAAAAATTGGGGAGAATAAGTGTATGTCTTTCTCCTTTCGACTGTGGCAAAAATGTCATTAGCATGCCACTTTTGAGGGGGAGAATAGGTGTGTGTTCTTTCTCTTCTTTCGTAGGAGGAGAAATGTGTATGCTGGGGTTATAAGTCACGTAGGGATCGAGCTTAATTATTCGTGTCAGGGAGATTAGTGTCTTCTACTCCGACATATTCCGTGGTTTGTTACTCTGTTCGAGTTCTATAGTCACTTCTAGTATTCGAACTTGGTGTTATCATTTAGTACTCCAGTTGATTGACTTATTCAGACAAAGAAGAAGATGGTTAATATCAAGACCCTCAAACGTGATCATGACGTTAAGGTGTTGAAATTTATCAAAGGGAATGGTCAGTTTGAGGGGGAGCCGATTCAGAAACTTCACAAGTTTTGAAGAGGCTCTTTACATACGATGACCTAATTGAGGGGGAGCAAACTCAATTAGCTATCATCTCATGACTCCTGAATACTTCAGTTCAGGAATTGTGAGGGTTTATCGACATCTTCTCACGGGCTGATATTATTAGTGATGAAGGGCTTCCAGTTAATGCTTTATGTACACATTATTATGATGATTACAATTAATCGCAACCATCAGGGGAGAGGAATGTGTACACCAAGGACGCACAACGAGTTCACGTGATCGGGCTTAATGTCTTATGAAACAAATTAAAGATGATCAGTGGTTCAGCTTGTTACCTTGGTATTATCATTTCATGTATACGTCACGGGCTGATTAATCGTAACCATCAGGGGAGACAAATGTGTACATCAGGGATGCACAACAGGTTCACGTAACCGGGCTTAATCGTTTATTCCGGAGTTGATATCCGCAGAGATGATCAGTGCCTCAACCTATTACTTTGGTGTTATCGTTTCGTCTTGTGTTGGGTACATTTGTAATAACTGGAATGCATTTGGTGAGATGAATATGTTGATATTCTATTCCCCAAATGGACAACTTTGAAGAAGGTCGAGCCTACAGTCTGTTCTACATGTTCTGCTGCGTGTTAGAAGACTAAAGACGAAATGCATTTAATTATCAAAAGACTTCTTCATGTTCAAGGCATTCATCTGAAAGGTTTTCAGTTTGGGGGAGAGCACTAATTAGGGGAGAGTGAAAAGTCTGAGTTAATCCCTAATTAGATGTGCTCACATTGCTCTTTAGCAAGTTGATTCTCACAGGATACATTTGAGCCAATTTTGTTCTTCTTACAAGATTTCAAGTATTTGTGCGTAAAATGTGTTGTTGATTCTGAGGTATCAAAACCAGCAAGGGGGAAGGAAACATACATCGGAACGCACAACGAGTACACATGATGAGCTTTATACTTCATCTTAATTGAAGTTATTTCGGGAAGACAAATGTCATAACCGCAGAGAAAATCGGTGTTTTAACTCGTTCTTTTGGTGTATTATTCCAACTACGTGGGGGAAGAAATGTAAGGAACAGTTTCTGATGACAAAAGACGTACACAATTGTATGTGTGTGTACTTCGGGTTTCTGAGCTTCATATAATGAGACNTGTTGATTCTGAGGTATCAAAACCAGCAAGGGGGAAGGAAACATACATCGGAACGCACAACGAGTACACATGATGAGCTTTATACTTCATCTTAATTGAAGTTATTTCGGGAAGACAAATGTCATAACCGCAGAGAAAATCGGTGTTTTAACTCGTTCTTTTGGTGTATTATTCCAACTACGTGGGGGAAGAAATGTAAGGAACAGTTTCTGATGACAAAAGACGTACACAATTGTATGTGTGTGTACTTCGGGTTTCTGAGCTTCATATAATGAGACTGATTGCATCATTTCTACTTCTTGGGGGGAAGTGGTCTCTGGATACTTTTTGGTAGGCATTACTTCAGCCTTCAGCAGGAAGAAAGATGAGACGAACTATTCAAGCGTGAGATGATACGTTGCTGATCTATCAAAGCTTCACAGTGAGAAGGCTCAGGTTCAGACGACTCTTCAGGAGCCTCGAAAGCTTTCGTGGAGAAGGTTTAAGAGATGTTGACTACTAACTTCTACAACGTGCAGACCGATATCCTCTTTTCGGTATTGAGGTCAACATCCTCTTAAACTGAATAATATCCTTTGTACATATATATTTTTATCAAAATGTAAATAGAAAAATATAAAAACCAACAAAAACCATAAAAATCAAAAAAATAGAAAAGACCAAAAATAGTTTTTCAAGGCATGTCTTCTGGTATCGATAACATTTACGGTCCTAGAAATGTCATTCAATAATGACACGGGTCATTAAATGAAGTTCGAACAGAAGTTCAAAAAGTTTTTCAAAACATGCCTAAATAGCTTGCAGTTAATTCAGACTGTAACCCAGACTTAAAATTATGGCTTGCTATTACTTCAGATAGCAACCCGTTCTTATTTATGGGGAAAGCACGTCGCCAAAAAGACGGTTGTTCCTCTCACTGGGTGAGGTTTACCCGGCCACGGATTACTTTATATCCATGTTTCTTCGATTTAATGTACGTTTCAGTGCATTATTTCTTGTTTAAGAAAAGAAGTCTTCTTTTTATCAAAACAAATATTTTTGTTTCTATGATTCTTCAGAAAATTATTTGTGTTTAAAATGGTGGTGTAAAACAATATTTGTAAATCAATCAGACTTAAATTTTTTTCATAAAATTTGCCACTCAATCTATGACAAAAGGTTTAAATTCTTCATTAAAATTTTAAATAGAAAACGGGTCATAGATTGAGGGGGAGAGTGATTTCAAATTTTCATTTTATATCATCAAAATATGGTAAACTTTGTACATTATAAGTAGTGAATAAATATGTGTTGTTATGTGTCAGAGTATGAATTTTTCATGAGTTTCGCAGTAATCTCCAAATCTTTTATAAACTCATCATAGCTGACAATAACAGAGTCCCTCATAATTTGAGGGGGAGCATTAATATGTTCCACTATCGGCTTGTACAAATCAGACATATTTTCTCCAAAATTTTCCAAACTATTTAAATCAATTGAGATCCAAAATCTCAAATGAATTGAAATTTTTGATCGGGGGAGAGAATGTGATTTAAATATATAATCTGATAAAAAGTTTTCGTTGAAGACTCAACCAGGCACTCCTCCCTCCATGTGCTAAACAATTTCGAATACCGATGCACATGTTGAGGGGGAGCATTTCTGAAAGATAAAAAACAATTGAGGTACAAATGCTTTGATATCAAATATCACAAGTACCTTGATTGATTTTCAATTGGTTTTAAGGCGAAGAGAACAATACCACAAGACCGACCTTGCATTTACTTTATTGGTGTTATAAGGATGGTAGGGTTAGGTATTCGTTCCCACGATCCCGCCAGAGCCTGAGGGATCTACCCAGGGACAATCCACTAGTTAGTGTAGAAGTCCTTAGGTATGATTAAAAAAAGGAGCAATGTGTGAATAAGGGAAGAGTGCCGACTGAGATAGAGCTAGTACTGGAACAAACCCAAAAAGGTACTAGTCATGAAGTCTCGGTAAGCACTGAAGGGGTTGAAGAATGAAAAAGAAATGTAAAGATAAAGGGTGAAAAGAAAGAAGCCCTCCTTACACATTAGGCAGAAACCGGGTCAATACATATGCTGTCAGAATCATGTAGTTGATTGCTGACATTGAAGACAAGTATCATGGACCCAGTGATACGCTGCATAACCCTCCCTAGCCACTCAAGGTCTCTCAAAAGACTCTTGTTTCATTCACACGGAGATTCACTCATTACTATNTTTGATCGGGGGAGAGAATGTGATTTAAATATATAATCTGATAAAAAGTTTTCGTTGAAGACTCAACCAGGCACTCCTCCCTCCATGTGCTAAACAATTTCGAATACCGATGCACATGTTGAGGGGGAGCATTTCTGAAAGATAAAAAACAATTGAGGTACAAATGCTTTGATATCAAATATCACAAGTACCTTGATTGATTTTCAATTGGTTTTAAGGCGAAGAGAACAATACCACAAGACCGACCTTGCATTTACTTTATTGGTGTTATAAGGATGGTAGGGTTAGGTATTCGTTCCCACGATCCCGCCAGAGCCTGAGGGATCTACCCAGGGACAATCCACTAGTTAGTGTAGAAGTCCTTAGGTATGATTAAAAAAAGGAGCAATGTGTGAATAAGGGAAGAGTGCCGACTGAGATAGAGCTAGTACTGGAACAAACCCAAAAAGGTACTAGTCATGAAGTCTCGGTAAGCACTGAAGGGGTTGAAGAATGAAAAAGAAATGTAAAGATAAAGGGTGAAAAGAAAGAAGCCCTCCTTACACATTAGGCAGAAACCGGGTCAATACATATGCTGTCAGAATCATGTAGTTGATTGCTGACATTGAAGACAAGTATCATGGACCCAGTGATACGCTGCATAACCCTCCCTAGCCACTCAAGGTCTCTCAAAAGACTCTTGTTTCATTCACACGGAGATTCACTCATTACTATTGACTCTCTCACTCCAAGTTAGTTGATATTGAAAAGGTGGCAATCTGCTCCAGCCTTCGATCACTAAATCAAAATGCACTATTGTGTCTAGAGCCATGAGATCATAAATAAATCTTAGTAGGACACACTTATAATATGCTTGCTATTTCATACACCGTGAAAAGTAAGAAAATATGCATGAAGAGTCCTACGCATTATCCTTGTGGTATTGCCAGAACATCCGAGTGATACGAAAGTATTCACAATGAAGATGGAAATCCCTCTAGAGCCAACATCAAACAAACTCTTGGTCGGTGACATGTGAGATCCTTCATGGATCAAACTTGTGACAACTGGAAAGAAACGATGGGGCGATTCGCTTTTGAATCAAACTTGTTCCAGGAAATGAATTGATGGATACTTTTGGAAAACCCTTTGATGTGCTCAACTACTGTCTTTCAAGCACATTGACTGTGCAAAAAATTTTAAACAAAAGTATTATTGATTGAAACTTGATTTTGCTCGTAAAACTTCCGTCGTATTGCAAAATCTCTTTATTCAGCAATAAGCGATTTTCCTTCAAATCAATTTCTTATTAATCAGTGAATCCTAATTCGTTGGTTCACTCACTCCGTGTTGTCTACTTTGAGACGCTCCGGTTTGAGAACGGCTAGTACAGCTGCGAAACCCTGTCAAGGAAATTCTTCAAAATTCTACCTGATCACATGCAGTATTTATACTGATTAACGGGGAACCGTGGTTCTTGCAACCCTATTCAACGAAGGTGAACAAAGACACTTTCGTGTGTTTATTGCTAACTGTTGTTTGCAGGAACACCCGACGGTTGCAGCTGATGGCAAATGAGACGTCAATTCATAACCTCATGCTCACACTCCACACTCACAATTAAATACATCATGAAAAGTGAAAGATCAACTAAAATACTTCCGCAACTCTGATGCAAAGTTTCATGATCCAGAAAGGTGTGAGCATGACTGTCCGATGGTCACTACATCACATGGAGGCGATTCCACAAATGATGATTTGGAGATTTACGATGGATGATGATCTCAAAGAAAGCTCAAAGATCACACAAGTCAAAGGAACATATGCTCAAAGATCTCTACTTGCCGTACAAAGATTGCACTTGAAGAATCAAAAGATACAAGCTAGAGCTAAAGATCAATTTATAGAGTGCTAAGCGTCAATTTATTTTTTCTGGGGTGACCTCCCTTAGGGGGAGATTGTTAGGATTAAGAAAAAGGTTCGGTCACCCCATGTATTTTCATACTTAGCGTAGCTCTTAGTTTTGTATATATTAGATTAGATATAGTCACACCGTGGAGGACGGACGGGTCTTTACCCACTGTACACCCGATCCACAACCCGCAGGAGGGCGTATACTGTAAGTGTATATAAACCCTTTCCATCTCATTGGAAGGGTTGGATGATTCAATAACACACACACATAGTGTGAATTTTCTCTCTCAAGAACATCCCCTCTCTACTATCTTTCTCTCTCTAAATCTTACAATGAAAACCATGTTCTTCCATCTTCCAAGACCACTCGATTTCACATAATCAACCATAATCACGATCCTACAAATATCTAAATAATCCAAACCCCACATTGAAGAAAGTTATTAGCTACATCTTGAAGAATTATCAAACGTGTGTCTACGCAATCGCTGTCACTAGGTTTGGAGTAGTTTAAACTAGTTTAGCATTTTCGAATGTAATTCATATGCTTTAATCTTTAAACGTTTATCTATCTGTAATGTAATCTGTATGCTTTAATGTTCGAAAAACATAACAAATAAACCCTATCCCCGAAATTAAAAACCAATTTTGTGTTTCAAGTGACTCACGAGACACGATATCTCATTCATATTAACTTTATTTTGGACACTTTTTAGTACGTTGCGAAGCTCTCTCCAAGGAGAACACAATTCCATTAACCAACACATATATTACAATATATACATATATTAAACGTGTCCAAAGTTTGCAAATATTCATTTTTGCAACCCATTTTGTGTTTCAAGTGACTATCTTTAAGACATGATATCTCATTCATATTAACTCCATTTTGAACATATTTTAGCTCGTTGCGAAGCTAATGAGGAGAAATCTGTTACGCTTTTAAGGGGTCATTTAAGCCCTAAATTGTGTTTTTGTGATCAAATATTACCTCAAATCGTTCCTTTTGTCATGTTAGGTACTTTGGACAAGAATTCTGGAAAATGGTGCATTTTGGACGTTTTTGGAATGAAAAGTAAAGAAAACGACAAAGTCAATAAACCATGCTGGAAATTGTAACTGACGGCGTCAAGAATTACAAAGGGACGCCGTCACTCATTGAGACAAGAAGTGGATATCACTTTTACACTTGACGCGCCAGAAGAATATATGAAGCTTAACATGTGACGGCGTCGCGTTATACAAGAAGTAGGCCGTCACGTATTACTCCAAAGCGTGACGGCCCAGAAGATCTATAAGGGGACGACGTCAAGCAGATGGATTGGACGACAAGAAACCCTAGCCGCGGCGAGATGACGGAGTCAGCCATTAAAATGGGACGCCGTCACCAATGTAAATCTTATATAATTTTCGATTTTTCATTCATTAGAGAGAACTTTTTGGTGGGGAACTTTTGGTGTAAAACCCTAGTCCGACTTTTGCAGTAATTTTAGGGTTTCAAACCCTCTTTTCTTCCATGTTCAATTGAAGATAAGTTATCCTTTAATCATTCAATATGTCTATGTGTTGTTTGATTATATCGTATGCTTTTCTTTCTTTTAACATGCTAGCTTAGATTTACTTGTGTTTGCTTAGATCTAATGAAACCTAGTTATTGATTATTGGTTGTTGTTTGTCATTAATTGTTGTGGGTGATTGATTTTAGCGTTAGGCTTAAGAAAACTGGCTAATCTCCTATATGGTAAATTGCTTGAACGTCTTAAGAAATGTAATCGGATGTGTACTACGGTTTTATTGGTTGTATTAAATGCATAAGTGACTATTAATGAGGCCATGATAGGATACTAAACGTGTCGTCATAGGAAGAGATAGAAGCTTANTGAGGACGGGACGGGTCTCTTACCCACGTTGTTTACAACCCCGTCCACAACCCGCAGGGAGGGCGTAATCACTGTAAGGTGTAATTAAACCCGTCCATTCTCATTGGAAGGGGGTGCGATGATTCAATAACACACACACATAGGTGTGAATTTTCTCTCTCAAGGAACATCCCCCTCTCCTTACTATCTTTCTCCTCTCTAAATCTTACAATGAAAACCATGTTCTTCCATCTTCCAAGACCACTCGATTTCACATAATTCAACCATAATCACGCATCCTACAAAATATCCTAAATAAATCCAAACCCCAACATGAAGAAAGTTATAGGCTACATCTTGAAGAATTATCAAACGGGTGTGTCTTACGCAATCGGCTGTCACTAGGTTTTGGATTAGTTTAAACTAGTTTAGCATTTTCGAATGTAATTCATATGCTTTAATTCTTTAAACGTTTATCTGATCTGTAATGGTAACTGCTATTGCTTTAATGTTCGGAAAACATTAACAAATAAAACCCCTGATCCCCGAATTAAAAACCAATTTTGGGTGTTTCAAGTGACTCACGAGGACACGCATATTCTCATTCATATTAACTTTTATTTTGGACACTTTTTAGTACGTTGCGAAGCTCTCTCCAAGCGAGAAACACAATTCCACTTAAACCAAACACATATATTACAATATTATTACATATATTAAACGTGTCCAAAGTTGCAAATATTCATTTTGACAACCCATTTTTGTGCTTTCAAGTGACTATCTTTAAGACATGATATCTCATTCATTTAACTTCCATTTTGAACATATTTTAGCTCGTTGCGAAGCTAATGAGGCGAGAAATCTGTTACGCTTTTAAGTCATTTAAGCCCTAAATTTGGTTTTTGCTGATCAAATATTACCTCAAAACGTTTCCTTTTGTCATGTTAGGCTACTTGGACAAGAATTCTGGAAAATTGGTGCATTTTGGACGTTTTTGGAATGGAAAAGTAAGGAAAATACGACAAAGTCAAAAACCATGCTGGAAAATTGTAAACTGGACGGCCGGTCAAGAATACAAAGGGGACGCCGTCACTCATTGAGACAAGAAGTGGATATACACTTTTGACACTTGGACGCGCCAGAAGAATATATGAAGCCTTAACATGTGACGGCGTCGCGTTATACAAGAAGGGTAGGCCGTCACGTATTACTCCAAAGCGCTGACGGCCCAGAAGATCTATAAGGGGACGACGTCAAGCAGGATGGATTGGACGACAAGAGAACCCTAGCCGCCGGCAGGGGATCGACGGAGGTCAGCCCCATTAAAATGGGACGCCGGTCACCAATGTAAATCTTTATATAATTTTCGATTTTCATTCATTAGGAGAGAACTTTTTGGGTGGGGAACTTTTGCGGTGTAAAACCCTAGTCCGACTTTTGCCAGTAATTTTAGGGGGTTCAAACCCTCTTTTCTTCCATGTTCAATTGAAGGATAAGCTTATCCTTTAAATCATTCAATATTGCTATGTGGTTGTTTGCATGTATACTCGTATGGTATGCTTTTCTTTCTTTTAACATGCTAGCTTAGATTTACTTGTGTTTGCTTAGATCTAATGAAACCTAGTTATTGATTATTGGTTGTTGTTTGTCATTAATTGTTGTGGGTGATTGATTTTAGCGTTAGGCTTAAGAAAACTGGCTAATCTCCTATATGGTAAATTGCTTGAACGTCTTAAGAAATGTAATCGGATGTGTACTACGGTTTTATTGGTTGTATTAAATGCATAAGTGACTATTAATGAGGCCATGATAGGATACTAAACGTGTCGTCATAGGAAGAGATAGAAGCTTATAGAGTTGGGGAAGATCGTACACGGCCCTACGAATGGTATTAAGGAATGCAACTCTTCATCCACGCAATTGTGACAAACCAATTAATCAATAAAAGATAACCAGGGAGTAAGGAAATCTAAGTAAACACGCTTTTCTCCATATAAGAAGTTCTACCATTTTATTTTCTTGTTATTTATTTTATTTGTTTAAAAAGTTATCTGGGTTAGTTGGCTAGCAACTAATTCCGCCCACTGTTCCAATACCCAAGATTTTTACTTGCTTTCTAAAAAACATAAAAATACAAAAAAGAATCATCCGTCACCTTTAGACCTAGTTAGATTAGTTTCAATCCTAATGACACTATTCCCCGAGAGAACGATCAATCCCCTGGTACTTGCCACTCACTATACTACATCGGTCAGGTACACTTCCTGATGGGGATTGCAAGCTTCTCAAGATCCCTTGAGAAGTAAAACATTTTGCAAGGTTGCAAAACCACGCATCAAGTTTTTGGCGCCGCTGCCGGGGAATAGTTATTGTTTAAGTTGAAATTTATTTTTATTAGGTCTACTCACTAGATTCGTTTTGATGAGGCGAAAAGTGTTACGCTTTTAGGGGGTCATTTAAGCTCTAAGTCATAATTATTTGATCAAATATTGCCTTAAATCGTTTCTTTTGTCATTTTAGGTACTTTGGAGAAGAAATCTGGAAAAAGAAGCATTTTGGACGTTTTTGGAGCATAAAAGTTAAGAAAACGACAAAGTCTCAAAATATGCTGGAAATAGTACCTGACGGCGTCACACCTTACAAGGTGACGGCGTCATGTGTTGACAAAGAGGTGGATATGAAGTTTACACGAGACGCGCCAGAAAGATTTTGGAGATTAAAGCGTGACGGCGTCACCTTTTGTGACGCCTAGGCCGTCATGTGTTGGAGCAAAAGGAGATGGCCCAGAAGCTTTTATAAGGTGACGGCGTCAAGAGTGGATCTGAGCAATCCGAGAGTTGTTTTGGCGGTGAGGTGACGGCGTCAGGAGCTATAATGTGACGCCGTCAGATTTTAATCTCTATATATAGTTTTCTATTTTTCATTCATTAGGGAGAGAACTTTTGGGAGAACTTTGGGATAAACCCTAGGTCGAGTTTTACAGTATTTTTAAGGGTTTTTCACCCTTGTTTCATCCATGCTTAATTAAAGATAAGTCTTCCATTAATCATTCAATATGTCTATGTGTTGTTTGATTCTATCTTATGCTTGTCTTTACATTAACATGCTAGGCTAGGTTTTTCTTGTGTTTGCTTAGATGTAATGAAACCTAGCTATTGATTATTGGTTGATGATTGGTTATTAATTGTTGTGGATGAATGATTTCAATGTTAGGCTTAAGAAAACTGGCTAACTTCTTATTGGTAACTTGCTTGAACGTCTTAGGAAACATGAATCGGATGTGTACTACGATTTAATTGGTTGTGTTTAATGCATAAGAGAATATTAATGAGGCCATGATAGGATACTAAACGTGTCGTCATAGGAAGAGATAGGATCTTATAGAGTTGAGGAAGGACGTACACGCCCCCACGAATGGCATTAAGGAATACAACCTGTCATCCACGCAATTGTAACAAACTAATTAACCAATAAAAGATAGCTAGGGAGTAGTGAAACCTAAGTAAACACGTTTTTCTCCATATTAGTTTTTCTCACATTTATTTTCTTGTCATTTTATTTTCATTGCATTTGTAGTTATTTGGGTTAGTTGACTAGCAACTAATTCCGCCCACTCCTTCAAAACCGAGATTTTACTTGCTTTCATAAAATATAAAAATACAAAAAGAATCATCCCTCACCCTTAGACCTAATTAGAGTAGTTTTCAATCCTAACGAACACTATTCCCCAAGTAGAACGATCAATCCCCTGGTATTTGCCACTACACTATACTACATCGGTCAGGTACACTGTCTGGTGGGGATTGCAAGCTTCTCAAGATCCCTTGAGAGGTAAAACCTTTTGCGTAGATTGCAATCCACGCATCAAGTTTTTGGGGCCGTTGCCGGGGAATAGTATTGCTTAGGTTGGAATTTATTTTTATTAGGTCTACTCATTAGATTCCTATCTAGTGAGATTTTTATTTTCTTTTTATTTTGTAGCTTTCTTGTAGTCTATCCTTTTCCTTGTGCCCTTTGTTTGTAAAACCATTTTCATTTGTCATCATGGCGGATGAAATGCTATTTAGATCACTAACAATAGAGGAAAAGTTAGTTTACTCGGATAGATTTGCTTCTTGTTGTTCCAATGAATTTTTAAGTGATCTTATATATATACAAGAGGAGATGGGTGTAAAGTTTGATAGGTTTGATAAATTGTGTGCATGTGTGGCCTCTATTAAACATTCGTTGTTAGGATCAATTCCTTTTAGTAAGACCCTTTGGAAAGATTTTGAGGAAAGCCTCCTAACCATGAACCATAAGTTTAATGAATTAATAGGTTCGTACACATCACAACTTGAGGAAACAATTGAGGAGGATTTAGCCGAACATGATCACATTGAGCAAAAAGACCTAGGTTTTATGATCAATGACTTTGAATCTCAAGGAACACATGATGAATCCTTTAGGCAAATTGAACATAGTGATCAAGTTATTGAGGAAGATTCTAACGAATCGGACTTAAAACTTGAAATGGCTAGGGAAGGATTTGAGATACTTAGGAACATGTTTGAGTTAGATTCTACTAAAACACATGATGAGGATAAGGATGAGGTAAATAACACAAACCTACAAAGTACCCCACAACTCCCACCATCACTTGAGGCATACACACCACCCGTGACTTACCCGAAAGAAGTAGAAGAGACTATAGGAACCCCAATAGAGGTAGAGCCCTTGGACCAAACACAACTAGAAGAAATAGGTTTGAATACTTGTAGTCATAACCTTTCTTTTAGTTCTATGGAAGTTCCTAGTTTTGATGAACCAGAGTCTCAACCAAAACCGTTACCTAATCTTCCATCCTTTGATGAAAATTTAGGAATTGAAATAGGTCCCGATCCACACATCAAACCATATAGTACGGGTAGTTTTACGATGAAGGTAGTAGACTCTAAACCATGTGGAATGGAAGCCAATATAGGAGTGAACCATGACCTTACATACTTACATCACCCATTCATGATTGATCACAAGAAACATTATGGGTTTAAACCGGGTTTATTAGGTCAAGATGGATTCCCAACTAGGAGTCTCTCAAAATTGATAGAAGATGATCCCTTTCTAGAAGAAAATTTCAATTCACCCATTGACCAAATTGAAATAGGTAAGGTTATGATGAAAGGAGTACAACCCTTTGAGAATACAATTCATCCCCCACTCTTTTCCGTTAAATAAAGGTAGAGTCAGGCTCGTGACTCGAACAAAAACAAGCGCTTCTTGGGAGGCAACCCAAGCTTTATTTATTTGTTTTTTTTATTTGCTTCCGTATGTGTGTTTTATTTTTATTGTTTATGATTCATGTTTCAAAATAAATTGTGAAAATGCTTTATTTTGTTTTTAACTTCGTCTTAACTACATATAAAGGTATTTTGCAAAAGATAAGTGTAAGGGAAACCCAAATTTGTTTATAAGAACAAAATTGAACATGAATCGTAACAATATTAAATTAGCATGCATATTAGTATTTGTTCGAGTCAAATGCTTGTATCGAGTCATAGTGAATATTTTGCAGGAATTCCAGGAATTAAGGCATAGGTTTCTCTAGAAATTTTCCGAAAACTAAACATAAGATTTCTGTCAGGTCACTCTGACGGCGTCAGGCTTTACAACCTGACGACGTCAGGTGTAAAACTCTGGAAAAAATTTGCAAGTTTTGTTTTTCTAGCGGAATTGTAAAGTTTTGTTAAATCTTAAACTTATAAACTCCAGGAATCTGCAAATATTCATTCCACAAGCATTATATCCTTTTAATTCCTAGAAAGCAACGTGAAGATATATATGCATTCTTTTTTAGGATTTTATTATATATAGAGTTTGCCGCCGATTTTACGCGAGGTTTGCCATGATTGTTTTCTTAGGTTTAACAAGTTATATTGGACAAGAAGATGATTTATATTTTGGAAGGGAAGCTTTTCACGTTCATTTTATTGGAGGAGGATCTAACCATGTTACCACATTATCCACACTGAACGAATCAGGGGAGTATTTGTTTCATACTTTTACCTTCTTTACTTTTACATCTTTTTATTTGAACATTGGGGACAATGTTCGGATTAAGTGTAAGGGGGGGGGGTAAATGATGATACCTTAGAGAATACAATTACACTTTATTTTTGTTTGTCTAATGGTAGGTGTGTAATAAAACTAAGAGAAATATTTGTTAGGGCAATTTTAGCGCCAAATTTAAAATTTTTTACAACATATAGGAGTAAAACTTTAGTCTTAATGAGCATCTCATGGATAAGAGTTGTATGACTAGCACAAAAACCGTACCACTCAAAAAAATTTCCCCCAAATATGTGAGGTTCGCCCCTAGATTTGTTAGGAATAGCATTCATTATTAGTGCTTATGAGTGTACCGGTAGTACTTTGATTCCAGAACTTGCGTTAGTGATTCATCCCGAGACCGCTAGTGAGACTACATTCGTGTAGTTAGGATTTACTACATGATAAGAGGCATTAGGATAACCCTTGTTTTACACCCGTATTATAATTACATTAACTTCATTGGTCAAGTAATTTTCTCACACCTTAGCGATGTACTCATTTTTAGTACACGATACCCCTAGTACACCCCTTCGAGCCTATCTTTTTCGTTTCTAACTTTAAGCATTTTACTTAAAGGAAGAATATGTTTACAATCCACCCCAAATGTACACCCAAATCGCCTTAGCCTACCTTGTATGCACTCATCTTTAGTGCATTATTGTGACAACATTTGTTTAAACCCTTAGTTAATTATCTAACTAATTACATGGTTGCTAAGTCGAGTCATATCTTGTACATATTGTTTTGGGACGATTGGGACTCATGGGTAAAGTACTAGTGTTATGGAGTAATGGGGAAGAAAATGATGTATTACCCCCATATATGCGTAAATGTTTTAAAGTACTCCAAGTGTTTCGATCATCTTAATTCGAGTCATTAGAATAGTTATTTGTAAAGTATGTAAAAGTTCAAGTGTAAGGGGAGAACCGAGCCCCCTTGATGTATTATTTTGGATGGTAGGGCAAGAGTGTATGCAAAAAAAAAAATCGAAAAACCCAGAAAAAGAAAAAAAAAGTAGAAAAAGAAAAGAGAAAAACATACGGACTACCATCCCGTTTCCTTTTATGTTTCTTTTTATGTTTTTGTTAGTTTTTATTAGCTTAAGTCGAGTCGAGTCTTGGCATAGCAACACCACATTATACATGTAATTTACTAAGATGATTAACTCGCCACCAGTAAAGATTGCCTTTATCCAACGAAACCGTGTTTATCATATCCCTACACCTTACGTTACAACCCTTTGAAAGACCTCTTTGATAGTTTATCCTAGGTACTTACGCCAAAGTGGTGGAGGTTTTTGATCCTTTCCCAAGCCTATGGTAATCTATGTGCTATGACAGGTAGTGAGAGATATTTTCCATTTTCATTTGTGATATATACTTTTATAATACCCGAGAGATGTGAGTATCTAAACACTATTTGTGAGGTGCTAGTGTATAATTTCCGTGCTTATTTTGATTGAAGTGGAACGATCATTTGTTGTAATTAAGGGTGATCACGGTCCAAAAACCGGACCGGACCGACCAAGACCGGACCGGACCGAAGACCGAGAACCGGAAAAACCATAGACCGAGACCGGACCGAATGTGGTCGGTCCGGTCTCGGTCCGGTCCGGTCCGGTCGGTCTTCGGTCGGTCCGGTCCAATTAGGCAAGATTTGGCAAGTTTTTTTGGGTTTTTGGTCGGTCCGGACCGGACCGGACCGGACCGACCGGACCGAGGACCGAATTAGCCAAAAAGCTTAGACCGAGGACCGGACCGAATGTGGTCGGTCCGGTCCGGTCCGGTCGGTTTTGTCGGTCGGTCCGGTCCATCCGGTCCGTTTGCTCAGCCCTAGTTGTAATTACTTTTATAAGTCTTCCATTAATCATTCAATATGTCTATGTGTTGTTTGATTCTATCTTATGCTTGTCTTTACATTAACATGCTAGGCTAGGTTTTTCTTGTGTTTGCTTAGATGTAATGAAACCTAGCTATTGATTATTGGTTAATGATTGGTTATTAATTGTTGTGGATGAATGATTTCAATGTTAGGCTTAAGAAAACTGGCTAACTTCCTATTGGTAACTTGCTTGAACGTCTTAGGAAACATGAATCGGATGTGTACTACGATTTAATTGGTTGTGTTTAATGCATAAGAGAATATTAATGAGGCCATGATAGGATACTAAACGTGTCGTGATAGGAAGAGATAAGATCTTATAGAGTTGGGAAGGACGTACACGCCCCCACGAATGCTATTAAGGAATACAACCCGTCATCCATGCAATTGTAACAAACTAATTAACCAATAAAAGATAGCTAGGGAGTAGTGAAACCTAAGTAAACACGTTTTTCTCCATACTAGTTTTTCTCACATTTATTTTCTTGTCATTTTATTTTTATTGCATTTGTAGTTATTTGGGTTAGTTGACTAGCAACTAATTCCGCCCACTCCTTCAAAACCGAGATTTTACTTGCTTTCATAAAATATAAAATACAAAAAGAATCATCCCTCACCCTTAGACCTAATTAGAGTAGTTTTCAATCCTAACAAACACTATTCCCCAAGTAGAACGATCAATCCCCCGGTACTTGCCACTACACTATACTACATCGGTCAGGTACACTGCCTGGTGGGGACTGCAAGCTTCTCAAGATCCCTTGAGAGGTAAAACCTTTTGCGTAGACTGCAATCCACGCATCACCTTTCTAGTTAGATTTTTATTTTATTTTTATAGGATTTCTTTAGTCTATCTTATTTCTTCGATTCTTTATTCGTAACTATTACCATCCGCCATCATGGAAGGTGGTAATATCTTTGATCCCGCCAACCCACCACAACCAAACCAACCTCCTAGAGCACGCACTTTGGGAGAATACTCCCGACCTAGCCACCAAGGCTATTGAAACACCATTGAGCTCGTTCAAGGTACCAATGTGTCTCCCTTGCGATCCGACACCATCCGGTTGGTGCAAAGCGTATGTGCATTCCATGGACTTCCTTCCGAAGATCCAAACCAACATCTCAAGGATTTCCTTAAAATCATAGATTCCATAGACCTTGATGTTGAAACTCGAGAGACGACCCGATTGCGTCTCTTCCAATTCTCTCTACGTGACCAAGCTAGTCAATGGCTTGAACGTTTACCCGCGGGATCCCTCACTTCTTGGGATGATCTCACCTCTCGTTTCCTTGCTCAATTTTTCCCACCGGGAAGAACCACCAAGTTAAGGAATGACATCTTGATGTTCCAACAACATCAAGGCGAAACTCTTTACGAAGCATTGTAACACCCCCAAAAGTTGTCAATAACAGCGGAAGACTTAATAATGACAGCGGAAGACTTTCGGGGTATTACTTCAAGGATCTTTGTCACAATTATAATAGACGACACAAAATGATATATAAAAGTTTAATTTATTTAAAATACCAATTATCTGAATTTACAAGACATGTTTATGAGTTTAAGAACATGNACGTCCATAATCACAATATTTATATTAAAACTTAATAAGTAATATTAAAAGAAAATATTATTTCAGTTTAGTCCTTTAAGTTTTTCATCCAATTTACAATTTCTTAACCTTAACGATATATATTTTTGACCGTTGTCCAAAAATATATCATAGTTATAATTTAGGTCCAAAAAGTAATCATTATTTACACATTTAACATTCTAAGTTTCCCATTTTAACAAGTTTAGGCTCATAAAATCAGTTTTGACAGTTTACACCATAAGGTTTTTTCCAATTTTACAACTTTTAGTCCCTACGATTTATAAATTTGCAAATTTAGTCCAAAAAAATTACAAATTTAAAGTTTAGCATTTTTATTTTCTAAATAAGCTCAGGGTACTTAGAATAAGCTTTATCTAGCTTAAAAACAACCCTATTTTCTTTAATTTGGCCTAAACCGAATAAAAACAAAGCCCAAATAACTTTTTAGATCCACATGGCTTATGAAACGTTTGGGGCCTGGGTCCTTGGGCTATTTTTTGAAGTCTTAAAAAACACTGGAGTTGGGCTTTTCAGGCCCAGTGTAAGAATAAGCTTAGGGCTTATAGGCCCATCGTTATTATATATAAGTTTTATAAAAGCTGGCTTTTGGTCCGAGACAAAAGGGGTCGGGCAAATGTCCCTTATACAAGGTTTATAAGTCGATAAAGGTGTCACTCGTTTCTCAAGCAAGGGACAATGGGTTCGATTAATATAATAGTTCCCTGTTTCTTAGAATTTAATAACCGAGCCAAAAGTTGGTTTGGTCAATAATCATTTTGAAGACAGTTTCAAGATAAAAATATTCTAAGTTCAATGGCAACATGTTACGTGGGAATTCTTGTTGTTGTAACGTTATTATCCAAGTTCAAACCGCTTACTATCTCGTTAGAATAGTATGTTATACATTATGTACAATCAAATAATATAACGTACGCGTTACATTTTATCTATTTACGAAATTAAGGAAATCCAACAAGTGATTGTGTAGAAATCAATGTTACACGAATAAAGTGTAACAAAAGTTCTCCGTGTTCTTCAACTCAAAAACACAAAAAACAGGGGGAGGTATTATGGTTCGTATGGTTCCAACCGCTAGGTACTCAGGTCAATGTGGCAATGACCAACCGACCTCAGCAGGTATTACTACACGAGCTACGAAACTGGTACTCTTGGTTCACTTGTGCACACTTCGTAACTACTTTCTTCCCTTCTCCTCCGTGCCCCACCTTTTGATGTTCAAGAATCACCGATAAACTATATTTCGGTATGTTTTTGAGGGGTGTGGTAACCTGGGGTGGCATGGGAAGGCCTTTTTTTTTTTTATATAGGGTTTAAGAAGTGGAAGATAAAGTAGCAAAGGAAGTTGGCAAAAGGTGTGGTTGGCTCGTTTTGAGGGTGGGTGCACTCAAAAGGTGTTGCCCAATCGAGCGTATAAGGCCAAAGAATGTTCCCTATTCTTTCCCTGACATTCCCCTGTTCACCTCTGGTCATGTGATCTTGTTTGGAAGTCATTGGTGCATTTGTGAGGTCACAAGAGTGTTTTGGACACGTTTTTACTTATCTTGTTCACGTGGTTTTTGCGTTTCACTTTGGGCAGTTTTAAGGTAGCAAACGATTATGAAAACGAATGGGGTTTGTTGTTCTTGATTGTTTGCTAGGTTGTGATTCGAGTTGTGTGAAGATGTAGCTAGGTTGTGTATCGAAAACGAAAAATATAGGGTGCGTTTGTGGATGTGTCGCGACGGGCAAACAAAGAAAAGAAAGAAAAAAAATTAAAGGGTGGTGTTTGGGCTCAAAGCCCTTTGGGCTTTGGTTTGGTCTCGGCCCAGCAAGAAAGAAAGAAAAGAAATATAGAAAGGGTCCGTTTGGTATATTAATGGGTTTAAAAGCCCATTAGGTGTTGTAGGCCCATTTAGCAAATTTCATGGGTCGGGTTACGGTCCAATAATATTAGTGGGTAGTCTCGAGAAATTTCGTAGGCTCGGGAAACATATAAATATGGTACGGTATTTAAACGAAACGTATATTAATAAATATAAACGTTTAAATATATATTCGCGATAATTTAGACTATCTAGGTTGGTGTGCAAGCATCGTTTTTAAGCAAACGTTAAATCACAATATACCGTTGTGATTTATATAATAAGTCATATATAATAAAAAAATTTTGTCATGTGTAAAAGTGGGTATTTAAATAACGTAATAATTTGTAAGTATTTACTAACCGTTGGGGAAAATTACGAGAGGCTACAGTACATACACCTTACAGTGAATTCCGTCCCGGAATTCTGTTTAAGAAGGTTTCCAGTGGTGTCTATGAAAAGAGGTGTGGATATTTGGTGCGAATTTGGTCCTCGCGTTCCCAGGTGTACTCCGGTCCTCTTTTAGAGTCCCAACGAACTTTTATGATAGGAATACGGTTTTGCTTGAGTTGTTTGACTTCTCTATCCATAATTTCTACCGGTTCCTCGGTAAAAACGAGTTTGTCATCAAGTTGTAACTCTTTCAATGGAATAATGAGAGATTCGTCGGATAAGCATTTCTTAAGGTTTGACACATGAAAAGTGTTGTGAATCCGGCTAAGTTCCTCGGGTAGTTCAAGTTTATATGCCATGGGTCCAATCCTTTCTAAGATTTTGAATGGACCGATGTATCTTGGGTTTAACTTTCCCCTTTTCCCGAATCGTATCATTCCTTTCCAAGGTGATACTTTTAACATAACCTTATCTCCGATTTGAAAGTCCATGGGTTTCCTTTTCAGGTCAGCGTAACTTTTCTGTCGGTCTCTAGTGGCTTGTAAACGTCGTTTGATTTTGATGATTTTCTCGTTTGTCTCATGAACTAGATCTGGTCCAGTGAGTTGTNTCCGGCTAAGTTCTTCGGGTAATTCAAGTTTGTATGCCATGGGTCCAATCCTTTCCAGGATTTTGAATGGACCGATGTATCTTGGGTTTAACTTTCCCCTTTTCCCGAATCGTATCATTCCTTTCCAAGGTGATACTTTTAACATAACCTTATCTCCGATTTGAAAGTCCATGGGTTTCCTTTTCAGGTCAGCGTAACTTTTCTGTCGGTCTCTAGCGGCTTGTAAACGCTGTTTGATTTTGATGATTTTCTCGGTTGTCTCATGAACTAGATCTGGTCCAGTGAGTTGTATTTCTCCTACTTCTGCCCAGCAAATAGGCGATCTACACTTTCTACCATAAAGTGCCTCAAACGATGCTGCCTTAATACTGGTATGATAACTGTTGTTGTAAGAGAATTCAGCTAATGGTAAATGTTTGTCCCAACCTTTTCCGAAGTCTATGACACAAGCGCGTAACATATCTTCTAAGGTTTGTATAGTTCTTTCACTTTGACCATCAGTTTGTGGGTGATATGCTGTACTCATATCCAGCTTTGTTCCTAAAGCTTTTTGCAATGATTTCCAAAAATGAGACGTGAAACGACTGTCACGATCTGATATTATAGAAATCGGCACTCCATGTCGAGACACAATTTCTTTCAGATATATATGAGCAAGTGTGTTCATCTCATCAGTTTCTTTGATCGGTAGGNAGTGGGTAGTCTCGAGAAATTTCGTAGGCTCGGGAAACATATAAATATGGTACGGTATTTAAACGAAACGTATATTAATAAATATAAACGTTTAAATATATATTCGCGATAATTTAGACTATCTAGGTTGGTGTGCAAGCATCGTTTTTAAGCAAACGTTAAATCACAATATACCGTTGTGATTTATATAATAAGTCATATATAATAAAAAAATTTTGTCATGCGTAAAAGTGGGTATTTAAATAACGTAATAATTTGTAAGTATTTACTAACCGTTGGGGAAAATTGCGAGAGGCTACAAGCATGGACTCGTTTCAAGGACTTACTTCAAAAGGTCCCTCATCACGGCATTGACCTTTGGCTCCAAATCCAAAGCTTTTATGATGGTGTCAATCATCAAACTAGAAGGGCCATAGATTACGCCGCCAATGGTAGACTGAGTAAGCTCAGTGTTGATAAGTGTTGGGAGGTCATTGAGGATTTAGCACAATACGAAGAAGAGGAATGGGAGGACCCAATATTCTTGGAGGAAGGGAGTTTAGATTGCATAAATGCAACCCAAGAGCAGCTATTTAAAAACATCGAAAGGCAGGTTAAGAAATTGATGAGGGCCAAGGTGCTTGTGGATGATGCTGAAACAAACCCCAGTGGATGCGTGAATGCAGTCAGTAAACATACGTTTCCTGAATATTCACGACAAGAGGAATTCAAAGGGATAATGCTGACTTTTGTAACCAACCAAGAGAGGCAAATCCAAGAATTAGAAGCCCGCATGGAAAACACCCGAAGTGTTTTCATGGACTTGGCTGATAAGTTTATATCAAGGATTAAGGAGAAAATTAGGGAAGAAGCTATACCCAAGAAGATCAAAAAAATCTTTGAACTCCCAATCCCTAATGTAATGAGCAACGAAGGGGGTAATGAGATGCCTCTCCCCAGAAATTCATCTCTAGACCACTCCCATTCCTATGAGCCTCCTCTCGAGAAAAAGAGTTCTCAAATCCATAGCATCTTCGTCGGAAGCTTGCAAGTCACGCTCCCTAACTTCCATGAAGTTAAAAAACTATCTTTTGGTTTTAAGCCTGGTGTGCAAAAAGCTCAACTCAAGTATCCTATCATTTCGAAAACTTCCTGGGAAAGTTTCCTCTGGTCATCAATTACCTACCAAAATGGAGAATGGAAACCTGATTGGGCAATGGCTGATTCTTTGGAAAATCAAATCTCACCTCATGATAGCAATAAAATGTTTGACCCAGGTGGATTTTGTAAACCAAAATGACTTTTGCCTTCAAGGGTTTCCAACACTAATTAGCAACTCTTCGAAAGAACAGGGGCCCAATTGAAAATTCGAACGAACCACCATCACAGGGGCATGTGACGGCGTCAGTGACTATAACCTGACAGCGTCACCTCGACTGCCCAGCTTTTATAACCAAATACCCATCACTTTCATCATAAACCCCACAAACTTTATCCACCCCACACTCACCTACCGAATCTCCAAGGTCCAATTCACCAACTCTTGTTGCTAATCTCCACGTGGTAAGTAATTTTTATTCATCCTTTTCGCTTCAATTATTCATAGGATCTACCAATTTCATAAACCCCCAATATTCAAAACCCTAGGATTGATTCATGCCTAGAACTCATAATGCCCTTTAATTAGTGTTATCTAGACAATAATTAAGGCATTAGAAAGGTAGTAGTCAAATGGGTTTGTTAGTTTAATGGGCAAATACGGATTTGAACCATGATCTATGGACCTATTGCCCATTTTGCTGTAAAAAAAGGGTGTTTGGTTTATGAAACTGAAGTTTGAATATTGATTTTTCCCTCGTAATCACGGATTTTGAATTATCACACCTGACGGCGTCACTTCATAAATTCTGACTAATCTAATCCTTTTCGTGCCTTCTTATTTTGTTCCAGGAAATGAGCAAGCGTTCCCGACTCAACCAAGGAAGTTCTTCAAGGGCCCAACGTGAAAACTATGTGGATATGGTCCATAGTTGGGGTATCTTCGGTGACGATGCCTCCACCTTCAAGTACAACCAACTACTCCATCACGAAATTGACCATGGGGCTGTGGTTGATTGGGATTTCTTGAGGGGCGAGGGGCGAGGGCCTCGAACAGGGTTTTCTGGATAGCTTCCAAACTGACAGTTTCACGGGTCCCCAATGGGAAAGATTGTTTAAGATTCAAGAACCTGTTTATGATGAATTGGTACGTGAGTTTATGGCTACTTTTCACTTTGAGATAGGGGAAGTGAGGAGTGATGTGGGTGCCACCACAATCTACTTTAGGCTGGGAGGTGAGATTAGGTCTTGTTCTGTTATGGATTTGGGCTGGAGATTGGGGCTCTATAGCCAACATGAGTCTACTCAGGGAGAGTTCACGGGTAGAATGCGTAATGGTGTGACCATAAGGAACGATATGAGGAGTGTTATGTTTTGGCCGACCATTGGAGATGGTGTATATACTTCTACCACTAGAGCCTCCAGCCTTAGGGACCCGAGGGTCAGATTGACCCATAGGTGCATATCCTACACTTTGTCGGGGCATAAGAGTTCCACCCACCGTATCACCGGTTCAGACCTCTTCTTCCTTTACACCATTTACTCTGAGGATGTTTACTGCAACATCCCATTTTGGGTTGCTAGTTATTTGAAGGGGGAGTTGGGGAGAAGCAGAGTGATAAGATTTATGGGGGGATGTTTGTTACTAGACTCGCCCAGTCATACGGAGTCCTTAGGCCTGAGATCATGGGATACTTAAGCATTGGAGGACCATGCAGGGTTGTTAGGGCTAGGTCCCTCAAGCAGATGGAGGTCATCATGGATATTGGTGCTGGGCCTTGTGTTTGGTATGCTGCGAGACCAGAGGCGGCTGGCAGTGATAATAGTGATGGGGGTGATGACCAGGAGGATGAGCAGCCACAACATCAGCCATTCGGGGATTATGGTGCCGGTGGTTCTGGGGATGTTTACTGGAGTATGAGTCAGGGAGATTGGCAGGCCTATCAGGGGACCTGGATGGGTCAGATGGGTACCTGGAGGACTAGGACCGATGAAAGGTTTGATTGGATGTATGATCACACCGTGCGTCAAATGCAGCACCTATCCACGCGTGATCATTTGGAGCCACATCTTCAGATCGACCCATTCCATGGGCGTGAGCAGGATTATCCGCCCTATGGGTACTATGGGAACCTCCCCCTGGCTATGATTACCGTTATGGTCCCCCTCCCCAGTGATTTCTCTTGTGATATGATGCGATCCTTGAACAATTTGTCTTTGTTTGTGCTTGTTAAGACAATTTGGTTTGTAATAACATAGGATTTAGCCTCTGTTGGCACTTGGATATTTGTACTTTTATGTTTGAACTCTATGCATGTAGGATTTCTATCTTTTATATCTCTCTAGTAGTGCTTTTTATTTTCTTTGTTTGATTGTTTGTTTATTTGATTTTATTTGCTTCCGTATGTATGTTTTATTTATATTGTCTATGGTTCATGTATCAAACATTTTGTGAAAATGCTTTATTTTGTTTTTAACTTCGTCTTAACTACATATAAAGGTATTTTGCAAAAGATAAGTGTAAGGGAAATCCAAATTGTTTTAAAGAACGAATTAAACATGAACGATAACAATATTAAATTAACATACATTAGTACTTGTTTGAGTCAAATGCTTGTATCGAGTCATAATGAATATTTTGCAGAAATTCCAGGAATGAAGACATAGGTTTTTCTGAAAATTTTCTAGAAACAAAATATAAAATTTCTGTCAGATCAATTCTGACGGCGTCAGGCATCACCCGACGACATCAGGTGTAATTTTCTGAAAATTTTGCAGGTTTTTTTTTTCTGCCGGAATTGTAAAGTTTTGTAAAATCTTTAACTTGTAAACTCCAAGAATCTGCAAATATTCATTCCACAAGCATTATATCTTTACTTGCTTTCTAGGATTTACTTTTATATAAAATTTACCGCCGATTTTACGCTAGGTTTTCTTGTTCGTTTTCTCAGGTTTAACAGGTTATATTGGACAAGAAGATGTACATGCAGCATATCAAGCTTTTGGAGCTTCTTCAATCTTGAGTTTTCGCATTTTCTTGGAGGAGGATTTAACCATGTTACTACATCATCCACACCGAACGAGGGAGTATTTGTTTTATTCTTTCATTTTCTTTACTTTTACATCTTTTAATTAAACATTGGGGACAATGTTCGGCTTAAGTGTAAGGGGGTAAATGAAGATTCCTTAGAGATTACAATTGCACTTGATTTTTGTCTTGTTTGATGGTAGATGTGTAATAAAATTAAGAGAAACACTTGTTAGGGTAGTTTTAGCACCAAATTTAAAATTTTTTGCAACATATAGGAGTGAAACTTTAGTCTTAATAAGTGTCTCATGGATAGGACTTATATGACTAGCACAAAAACCGTACCACTCAAAAAATTTCCACCCCAAACATGTGAGGTTCGCCCCTAGATTTGTTAGGAATAGCATTCATTATTAGTGCTTGTGAGTGTACCGGCAGTACTTAGATTCTAGAACTTGCGTTAGTGATTCATCCCGAGACCACAAGTGAGACTACATTCGTGTAGTTTGGATTTACTACATGATAAGAGGCATTAGGATAACCCTTGTTTTAAGCCTGTTTTATAATTACATTGACTTCATTGGTCAAGTAATTCCCCCACACCTTTGCGATGTACTCATTTTTAGTACACGATACCCCTAGTACACCCCTCAGAGCCTATCTTTTTCGTTTCTAACTTTAAGCATTTTACTTAAAGGAAGAATTTGTTCACAATCCACCCCCAAATGTACACCCAAATTAGCCTACCTTGTATGCACTCATCTTTAGTGCATTATTGTTACAACATATGTTTAAACCCTTTGTTAATTGTCTAATTGATTACATGGTTGCTAAGTCGAGTCATATCTTGTACATATTGTTTTGGGATGATTGGGACTCACGGGTAAAGTACTAGTATAATAGAGTAATGGGGAAGAACATCAATTATTACCCCCATATGTGCATAAATGTTTTAAAGTACTCCAAGTGTTTTAATTATCTTAATTCGAGTCATTTGAATAGTTAAATGTCAAGTATGTAAAAGTTCAAGTGTAAGGGGAGAACCGAGCCCCCTTGATGTATTATTTTGGATGGTAGGGCAAGAGTGTATGAAAAAAAATCAAAAAATCAAGAAAAAACGAAAAAAAAAATTAGAAAAAGAAAGAAAAAAACATACGGACTACCATCCCGTTTCCTTTTATTTTATTTTATGTTTTTGTTAGTGTATGATTAGCTTAAGTTGAGTCGAGTCTTGGCTTAGCAACGCCGCATTGTACATGTAATTGACTAAGACAATTGACTTGCCACCAGTTAAATATCCCTTTATCCAACAAACCGTGTTTTCTATATCCCTACACTGATAAGGAGAAATTTGTTACGCTTTTAAGGGGACATTTAAGCCCTAAGTCGTGATATTATGATCAAATATTACCTTAAATCGTTCCTTTTGTCATTTTAAGTACTTTTGAGAAGAATTCTAGAAAACAAAGCATTTTGGACGTTTTGGAGCAATAAAGTGAAGAAAACGACAAAGTCAAGAATCCAAGCTGGAAATTGTACCTGACGGCGTCACTCTTTAAGACAAGAGGTGGATATCACTTTTAGACTTGACGCGCCAGAAGAATTTTTGTGCATACATGTGACAGCGTCACTCTTTACCTGAAGTAGGCCGTCACGTGTATTCTCTAAAGAGTGACGGCCCAGAAACCTTACAAGGAGACGGCGTCAAGTAGATGGATTGGACGACAAGAAACCCTAGCCGCGGCGAGATGACGGCGTCAACCATTAAAAGGGGACGCCGTCACCTTTGTAATTTTATATATACTTTTCGATTTTTCATTCATAAGAGAGGACTTTTGGTAGGGAACTTTTGGTACGAACCCTAGTCGACTTTTACAGCATTTTTAGGGTTCCAAACCATCTTTTCTTCCATGTTCAATTAAAGATAAGTTATCCTTTAATCGTTCAATATGTCTATGTGTTGTTTGATTATATCGTATGCTTTTCTTTCTTTTAACATGCTAGCTTAGATTTACTTGTGTTTGCTTAGATCTAATGAAACCTAGTTATTGATTGTTGGTTGTTGGTTTGTCATTAATTGTTGTGGGTGATTGATTTTAGCGTTAGGCTTAAGAAAACTGGCTAATCTCCTATATGGTAAACTGCTTGAACGTCTTAAGAAACGTAATCGAATGTGTACTACGGTTTTATTGGTTGTATTAAATGCATAAGTAACTATTAATGAGGCCATGAAGGATACTAAACGTGTCGTCATAGGAAGAGATAGAAGCTTATAGAGTTGGGGAAGATCATACACGGCCCCACGAATGGTATTAAGGAATGCAACCCTTCACCTATGCAATTGTGACAAACCAATTAATCAATAAAAGATAACTAGGGAGTAAGGAAATCTAAGTAAACACGCTTTTCTCCATATTAGAAGTTCTCACACTTTTTATTTTCTTGTTATTTATTTTATTTGTTTAAGTAGTTATTTGGGTTAGTTGACTAGCAACTAATTCCGCCCACTCTTCCAATACCCGAGATTTTTATTTGCTTTCCATAAAACATAAAAATACAAAAGGAATCATCTCTCACCTCTAGACCTAGTTAGATTAGTTTCAATCCTAATGACACTATTCCCCGAGAGAACGATTAATCCCCCGGTACTTGCCACTCACTATACTACATCGGTCAGGTACACTGCCTGGTGGGGATTGCAAGCTTCTCAAGATCCCTTGAGAAGTAAAAACTTTTGCGTAGACCGCAATCCACGCATCATACACCTAACGTTATAACCCTTTAAAAGACCTCTTTGATAGTTTATCCTAGGTGCTTACGCAAAGTGGTGGAGGTTTTCGATCCTTTCCCAAGCCTATGGTAATCTATTTGCTATGATAGGTAGTGAGTGATATTTTTCCATTTCTATTAGTGATATATAGGTTTATAACACCCGAGAGATGAGAGTATCCAAACACTATTTGTGAGGTGCTAGTGTATGATTTCCGTGCTTGTTTCGACTAAGGTGGAACAATCATTTGTTGTAATTACTTTTATATTAATGTTAAATGACCCCTAACTTGTATTTTGGTTAGAATAAAAGCTCATTTGCTTGAGGACAAGCAAATCCCAAGTGTAAGGGTATTTGATGAGGAGAAATCTGTTACGCTTTTAAGGGGTCATTTAAGCCCTAAATCGTGTTTTTGTGATCAAATATTACCTCAAATCGTTCCTTTTATCATTTTAGGTACTTTGGACAAGAATTCTGGAAAATGGTGCATTTTGGACGTTTTTGGAGTGAAAAGTGAAGAAAACGACAAAGTCAATAAACCATGCCGGAAATTGTACCTGACGGCGTCAAGAATTACAAAGGGACGCCGTCACTCATTGAGACAAGAGGTGGATATCACTTTTACACTTGACGCTCCAGAAGAATATATGAAGCTTAACACGTGACGACGTCACGTTATACAAGAAGTAGGCCGTCACGTATTACTCCAAAGCGTGACGGCCCAGAAGATCTATAAGGGGACGACGTCAAGCAGATGGATTCGACGACAAGAAACCCTAGCCGCGGCGAGATGACGGCGTCAGCCATTAAAAGGAGACGCCGTCACCAATGTAAATCTATATATAATTTTCGATTTTTCATTCATTAGAGAGAACTTTTTGGTGGGGAACTTTTGGTGTAAAACCCTAGTCCGACTTTTGTAGTAATTTTAGGGTTTCAAACCCTTTTTTCTTCCATGTTCAATTGAAGATAAGTTATCCTTTAATCATTCAATATGTCTATGTGTTGTTTGATTATATCGTATGCTTTTCTTTCTTTTAACATGCTAGCTTAGATTTACTTGTGTTTGCTTAGATCTAATGAAACCTAGTTATTGATTATTGGTTGTTGGTTTGTCATTAATTGTTGTGGGTGATTGATTTTAGCGTTAGGCTTAAGAAAACTGGCTAATCTCCTATATGGTAACTTGCTTGAACATCTTAAGAAACGTAATCGGATGTGTACTACGGTTTTATTGGTTGTATTAAATGCATAAGTGACTATTAATGAGGCCATGATAGGATACTAAACGTGTCGTCATAGGAGAGATAGAAGCTTATAGAGTTGTGGAAGATCGTACACGGCCCCACGAATGGTATTAAGGAATGCAACCCTTCATCCACGCAATTGTGACAAACCAATTAATCAATAAAAGATAACCAGGGAGTAAGGAAATCTAAGTAAACACGCTTTTCTCCATATAAGAAGTTCTACCATTTTATTTTCTTGTTATTTATTTTATTTGTTTAAATAGTTATCTGGGTTAGTTGGCTAGCAACTAATTCCGCCCACTCTTCCAATACCCGAGACTTTTACTTGCTTTCTAAAAAAGATAAAAATACAAAAAAGAACCATCCCTCACCTTTAGACCTAGTTAGATTAGTTTCAATCCTAATGACACTATTCCCCGAGAGAACGATCAATCCCCTGGTACTTGCCACTCAGTATACTACATCGGTCAGGTACACTGCCTGGTGGGGATTGCAAGCTTCTCAAGATCCCTTGAGAAGTAAAACCTTTTGCAAGATTGCAAAACCACACATTAGAAGCTCTCTTCAATGTAGACGCAAATTCATTAGCGAACACAAATATTTATAACATATACATATATTAGTCCAAAGTTGGCAAATAATCATTTTTGCAACACGTTTTTAACAACAAAAAAACGTAACATATCAAAGTTAACTAAGCAAAAACGGAGTCCTGGGTCACTAACTTAACTCGTGAAACATACTTATTTTTTTACGTGAGCTAGTCAGTTGTGGGCCACCACTATTTTTTTTGTAAGTAAAATTTCAAATGTGTTGGACGTGACTAATATTAGCCTGACATGTGTAACTCATGAACTAGTCGTATTTTTACGCGAGGTACAAGTACAAATTGGTAATACCCAAAATATGATCTCCGTTTTGCAAAGTACTTCTCTGACAGTTCATCTAGGTAATTTTCGCTTTTTCAAGTTTGATATTTAACTATGTACTTTATGAAAAGCGCGCGCCACACCACCTCTAATTTAAGTATTTTAAATATGTCCTCAAACTCTATATCAACTTTTACCCCTTTGTAAATCGTTATCAATCATAATTCATTTATGATTAAATTAAGGAAATCATCACCAGACTTAATGACTAACACACAGCGGCGTAGTCAGGATTTACTTATTGGTAGGCCGAGATGTAGCACAAAACAATAATAGTCGTTAATTTGTGTCTTTTAGTACACTTAAAAGCTAAAATCTCACTACTGGTTAATTTTAACAATCATGGGGCTTGTGGTCTAGTTGTAAAGGCTTAAGTAGTTAAGCGAGCCCAAGTGAGAGTAGTACCGGTTTGGGTGATCGACCGGGAAGTCCTCACTTNAAAAAAAAAAAAAAAAAAAAAAAAAAAAAAAGTGGTTAATTTTAACATTTAATGGGCAAACTAATACAGTATACACTATTGTAATTTTTGTTGGGTGAGCCATGGCCCACCAAGACCTCCATGTAGCTATGCCTCTAACACATGTGTGACAAAGTTACCACTTACATCATCCAAGTTGATCACTTGGACATAGAATTATTTATTTCAACTTGATCCATAGTCGAGACAAGAACAAAACAGTTTGCGAACTATCCCTACTAGTCAAGTTGCGAGTTGACCAAAAAGACTCATTTCACAACAACTATACACTTGCCAAAGAATATTATCCTCAGGTGGCGACACTGGTAAGTTGTAGTCATATAAACTATAGTGTGGTTAATTATATTATCATGTTTGATAACACCTTTTTTGTTAAATCATTGCACGTCGATGTATTTAAGTAGCAACTAAGAACAATTGTTATTTGTTACTAAGAAAATAGTCGCTATGAACTACGTATGCCGGATTGCCGTATTTTATGTAACTGATAACTACTCTAAAAAAGGGCTAATACCATAATAAAGCATCATACTTGTCAAAAAAAGCTGTTTTGAGTAGCGAACTTTTTTTTTTCCTCGTTGGTGTACTGAACTTGCATTTTATTGCCAAAAATACGTACTTTTGTACTTTTTCTCACCTTTTTATGACATTTTTGCCCCCGACTTTTTAATAACTTGAGGGGCAAAAATGTCCAAAGTACGTAGTTTTGGCAATAAAATGCAAGTTCAGTACACCAACGAGGAAAAAAAAAAGTTCGCTACTCAAAACAGCTTTTTTTAACAAGTATGATGCTTTATTATGGTATTAGGCCTCTAAAAAATTCCATTGTCATCTTCAAAAGCATATTAAAATGATGTATTCCATTATTATTGTTCTAGTACAAATTTGATTGAAACATAGCGAGCTTTTAATAGCTAGTTTGTAGTAGAGGTGCAAATCTTAAACCGGTTTTTTTTTTAACCGGAAAAAAAACCGTAACCGGTTTTCTAAAAAACCGGTTTTTAAAAAACCGGACCGGTTTTTTGAACCCGAACCGGTTAGACCGGTTTTCACTTTTTACCCCATACCGGTTTTTTACCGGTTTCAAACCCGGGTTTACCCGGTTTTTTTAAAAAACCGGTTTTAACCGGTTTTTTTTTTTTTTTTTTTTTTTTTTTNATTATATTTTTTTGAATATATACACGTGGCCCAAAAAAAAAAAAAAAAAAAAAAAATTACCGTTTTAAAAAAAACGGTTTTAACCGGTTTTTAATTCAAAATATAGCCGTTTTATTAAACAGGTTTTTTCCGGTTTTTTTTAAGTTTACCGAGGCCAACGGCTAGAAAGCCATTTGACCGTTTTTTTTGAATTTTTTGAGGATTTTGGGGAGTTTTAAGGCACTATAAATAGATGTAATGAGTTGGGGTTGAAAACACATCAAAAACTATCTCATTTCTTTTTCTAATCTCTCAAAAACGCTCTAAATCGCTAATTCGCTATAATGGAAAACACACAATCACAACAAGCTTCCACTACTCCCTCCGTTGCTACTAGCAATGTCCGAAAACAACATTACACAAATGATGATGTTGAATATGTTAGACCAACCACCCGAAAAGGTGATGTGTGGTCTAATTTCGAGATGTGTGTTATGAAAGATGGTAACGTAAAGGCGCGTTGCAAGAAATGTGGGAATTTTTATAGCAAAGAGTCCAAGCTTCGACGGTAGCTTCCGAATCGGCCTTTTCGGTTAGTGGTCGAATTATATCGGATAGAAGGACAAGACTAACATAAACCGGTTTTCTAAAAACCGAAAACCGGTTTTAACCGGAAATTTTGCACCTCTAGTTTGTAGTGTCTTAATCATTTTTTAAGATGAAGTCCTTTTACAACTTGACAGCATATTCAAAACTTGAAAAGATAAATGCCATATTCGAATTTTCTTAAGACTAAAGTCATACCGTTAGTGAAACTAATTTCTTCTTTACCATTCATTAATTTTCTTAAGACTAAAGCATCTACTGGTCAAATAGCCAGAGTAAAATAAAGTAACTTCTAATACCGTTTTTCATGAGTTATGGGTCTCAATACCGTCTTTCACGGTGTATGAGGAAGTTGGGATGTAGACAGCCTTACATGTACATAAGGTATAGAGGCTGCTTTCAGTTCTACCAAAAGTAAAAAAGGACTTTCGGCCTTACAAGGGGTGAGAATCGAACACTTGACCACTGTCTCTAGAGGCAAGGGATTTAACCAGTAAACAAATAATAATACAATCAAGCTCAGATATTTAACGAGTTTTGGTCAATCATAGGTAACAAATATGCAACTCTAGCTTTGAGACATCTGCCAAAACGCAATAATCCAATGAGTAAACAATTAATGGTACAATTAATCTAAACAAATTTTGGTCGATCATAGGTAACAAATCCTAACTTTTAGACCTTTGTTTTATTATACTCCGACCCGACAAAGAAAATGTTAACATCTAACTTATATATTCCCTTCGTCTTAATATTATTGTTCATCTTTCATTTATGAGTTGTTCCATAAAAATTGTCTACCACTAAAAATAAAAATAAAAATTGTACTCCGTATAAGCTTACCATATTACTTCTAATCAAAATTCTTATTTACAAAATTCAATGAAAGCATTAATTAATTGTTAAAGGTTAAAGTTATCTTTTAATTGCTTTTGTAGAAATCAAAGCAGTAATAATGTATTTTTCTTACACCGTGTGTTTTTTGTGAGTGAACGAGAGACAAAAGGAGTAATAATTCCACAAGTTTTATCCAATTTTTGCACACCTTAATATGATTGAAAAGAATATACAATTAAAAAATGTTTTTATTCGATTACATAACTTTAAAAAAAATATGAAATTACAGCAAATAACCTTTATGTGTTTCACTTTCACCAATAAAAAATTACTATTACCATCTTTTCAAGTTACACCAGTACACCACCATATGTCCTCAATTCAATTTTCACAACAAAAACACAACCCGGCCCGTTTACACATGACCCGAACATCATTTGACCCATTTCACCTCTTTCCAATGCNTATAACCGAAAAAAACCGATTCCGGACATTTATAACCGAAAAAAACCGACTCCGAAAAAACCGAACCGAACCGAAACTGGTTTTTAGAAAAACCGGTTTTTTGAAAACCGGTTTTCTAAAAACCGAAAACCGGTTTTAACCGGAAATTTTGCACCTCTAGTTTGTAGTGTCTTAATCATTTTTTAAGATGAAGTCCTTTTACAACTTGACAGCATATTCAAAACTTGAAAAGATAAATGCCATATTCGAATTTTCTTAAGACTAAAGTCATACCGTTAGTGAAACTAATTTCTTCTTTACCATTCATTAATTTTCTTAAGACTAAAGCATCTACTGGTCAAATAGCCAGAGTAAAATAAAGTAACTTCTAATACCGTTTTTCATGAGTTATGGGTCTCAATACCGTCTTTCACGGTGTATGAGGAAGTTGGGATGTAGACAGCCTTACATGTACATAAGGTATAGAGGCTGCTTTCAGTTCTACCAAAAGTAAAAAAGGACTTTCGGCCTTACAAGGGGTGAGAATCGAACACTTGACCACTGTCTCTAGAGGCAAGGGATTTAACCAGTAAACAAATAATAATACAATCAAGCTCAGATATTTAACGAGTTTTGGTCAATCATAGGTAACAAATATGCAACTCTAGCTTTGAGACATCTGCCAAAACGCAATAATCCAATGAGTAAACAATTAATGGTACAATTAATCTAAACAAATTTTGGTCGATCATAGGTAACAAATCCTAACTTTTAGACCTTTGTTTTATTATACTCCGACCCGACAAAGAAAATGTTAACATCTAACTTATATATTCCCTTCGTCTTAATATTATTGTTCATCTTTCATTTATGAGTTGTTCCATAAAAATTGTCTACCACTAAAAATAAAAATAAAAATTGTACTCCGTATAAGCTTACCATATTACTTCTAATCAAAATTCTTATTTACAAAATTCAATGAAAGCATTAATTAATTGTTAAAGGTTAAAGTTATCTTTTAATTGCTTTTGTAGAAATCAAAGCAGTAATAATGTATTTTTCTTACACCGTGTGTTTTTTGTGAGTGAACGAGAGACAAAAGGAGTAATAATTCCACAAGTTTTATCCAATTTTTGCACACCTTAATATGATTGAAAAGAATATACAATTAAAAAATGTTTTTATTCGATTACATAACTTTAAAAAAAATATGAAATTACAGCAAATAACCTTTATGTGTTTCACTTTCACCAATAAAAAATTACTATTACCATCTTTTCAAGTTACACCAGTACACCACCATATGTCCTCAATTCAATTTTCACAACAAAAACACAACCCGGCCCGTTTACACATGACCCGAACATCATTTGACCCATTTCACCTCTTTCCAATGCTTTGCTTTCCTGTAAACATAAAACAAAAAACTCTCACTTTAGATAGCAGCCATAGAAGACATCTTGTTGGCAACAATCTCGTACCCACCACTTTCATCATCCTTATCTTCATTGTCATCATCATCCTCATCATCATCACCATCATCATCAATATCGTCATAATCATCAACATTGTCACTCCCTTGATCATCCACTTGTGGTGTCTCTTTCACAACTGTTGGAAGCCGCCATTGTTGTTCCGGTTTTGCACCAAAACCAGCAGTGTCAGTAGTAGACACTGGCTGCTGCACGGCTGGTGTATTTTCTTGCACCACCGTTGCAGGCGGCCACTGGTTCTCTGGTTGAGCTACAATTATGGCATTTGATTTTTCACGATAAATAGCGTCGAGTTGATCAAAATACGAACATGTTTTGGAATTCTCTGATCTCTTCTTGTTACTTTCTTTCAGTTTCTTGTAGTATTTGTTAATGTTCTCCCATTTCTCTTTGCATCTTTTGGCGTTTCTGTTGTAGCCAATGTTCCTCATTAAAGCTGAAATTTCCTCCCATAATGGCCCCTTTGGAACGTTTTCTTGATACTTAAGGTCAAGTTGTGTTCTTAGAGTGATCAATGCCTTTATTTCAGCTTTAGGCCATCTTGATGGGCTTGGCGATAACATATTCTCACCAGCACTTCCACTTCCACCACTACCAAGATTCTGCACCACCGGTGGCGGTAGCGCCGCTGGAGTTACTTCAGGTTGTAGTGGTCGTGGTGTTTGTTTTGCGGGTGGTGGAGGTGGCGGTGTTTGCTGGATTTGTTGTTGAGGCAAGACTTGGATGGTGGATACTGATGGCATCGGAATCGGCGTCGGCGGAGCCATTAATTCTGAGACATAAATTTTAAGATCAAATTATTACTCCCGCGTTGGGCATGATTAAATCAACATCCTATGATAAAATGTGATATGTATAAATTCAACAACCAAAAGTAATAAAGCAGTTAATATATATCTATATCTTAAATGGCCAAATTAAAATTTAAGCAAAGGTAACAGGGCAAACATAAATCCTTGATATGAATAGTAACCTTTCCTAAATTGATTAATACTGTATGAGGGATGATTTTATTTTCATGATAAAATTTTAACAATATTATGATATAATACTAAACTACTGGTTTCTAAGGATTCAATAAGCAACAGAATATAAAAGGGTTAACCGCACCTGTTAGCTTTGCTTTCGCTTCATTGTTGATTAGTTTTAACCCATCACTGTTCTTTTCTGTCAACTTCTGCAAAAACGTGATAATAGCAGCATCTTTCGCAGCCACAACCGATCTCTCCTTGACTAACATCTCATACTCTTGATTCATCTTCACAATCTCTTGTGCTCTCCACGCCTCTTCTCTTGCTACTCGATCCTTTTCCCGTCTCTCAAGCGTATCAAGAAACCTCATTTGCAATTCCTCTTGCTTCTGAATCACTTCCTTCATCAATTTCCCAAAAAAATCCTCCCACTTTTTCTTCTTCCTTGGCGGCTCATCGTCAGTATCCGACGACGAAGCCGAATTCGTGGAGCCCGACATATTTGGTTGGGAAAAAGGAAAAGTCCTTTTATGATTCATAACTGGTGGTGGTGGCACCGCCATCACCGCCGGTGCAGCAACAGAAATTGGACTCACATTGTTCTGATCAGATCCGGTTGCATTAACATTATTAGCCATAGCCACCAACACCGACGC
>LBNU01031746.1:86438-108027 GCA_014162995.1 Artemisia annua
AAAGCAGTTAATATATATCTATATCTTAAATGGCCAAATTAAAATTTAAGCAAAGGTAACAGGGCAAACATAAATCCTTGATATGAATAGTAACCTTTCCTAAATTGATTAATACTGTATGAGGGATGATTTTATTTTCATGATAAAATTTTAACAATATTATGATATAATACTAAACTACTGGTTTCTAAGGATTCAATAAGCAACAGAATATAAAAGGGTTAACCGCACCTGTTAGCTTTGCTTTCGCTTCATTGTTGATTAGTTTTAACCCATCACTGTTCTTTTCTGTCAACTTCTGCAAAAACGTGATAATAGCAGCATCTTTCGCAGCCACAACCGATCTCTCCTTGACTAACATCTCATACTCTTGATTCATCTTCACAATCTCTTGTGCTCTCCACGCCTCTTCTCTTGCTACTCGATCCTTTTCCCGTCTCTCAAGCGTATCAAGAAACCTCATTTGCAATTCCTCTTGCTTCTGAATCACTTCCTTCATCAATTTCCCAAAAAAATCCTCCCACTTTTTCTTCTTCCTTGGCGGCTCATCGTCAGTATCCGACGACGAAGCCGAATTCGTGGAGCCCGACATATTTGGTTGGGAAAAAGGAAAAGTCCTTTTATGATTCATAACTGGTGGTGGTGGCACCGCCATCACCGCCGGTGCAGCAACAGAAATTGGACTCACATTGTTCTGATCAGATCCGGTTGCATTAACATTATTAGCCATAGCCACCAACACCGACGCTGGCGTCGCGGCTGATATAGGTGAAGGAGCAAATGCACCACTTAGATTCGATTCCAAAGCTTGTAACTGATCAGAAAACCTATAAATCTTATCAGATTTCGCAGTTCGGCCCTCTTTAGTCCGCCTATGATACTTATAAACATTTTCAAACTTCTCTCTACATTTTTTGGCACTTCGATTAAATCCAAGCTCCAATAGCTTTCTAAAACCACAAAAAACAACAATAACTTACTAACATAACTACACAAACTTAACCTGAATAGTAACGTTATTACACTAAGTAAAACAAGGATAAAACTATTCCAAAACACACTTTTTTTAATCTAAAATATTAAATTCAGCCGGAAATTTTTTGTACTTTGGATCTAGTCAAAATTCAAAAAAGTAAAACAATAAATTCAAACAAATAACAACAAATTCCCATCTGGGTATCACTTCATCTTAAACTTTATATCACCACAATCAAAACCCATATTTTACTTTTCACAAAAACATGAAAAAAAAAACAAAATTCAAACAAAGTCAAATCACTGACCGTTGACCATCTTAGTCAAACTTAGCTCACAGATCTTGAAAAAACAAATAGTACCTTGAAACATTATCCCATAATGGGCCTTTGAGATTTGAGTCACGAAAAGCAGCATCCATTTCTGACCGGATTCTAATGAGAGCTAAAGTTTCTTGCTTCGGCCACCTGTTTCCGCCGGAATTCCGGTCACCGTCGTCGCCCATTTCGGCGGCGCCGCCATTGATATGAGGAGGTTGAAGTTGAGCAGTGGCGGCGCCGTCACCGGAGATGTTGTTGTTTACTGTAGTAGGTGCCGGAGGAGCTACTTGTTGTTCCATTTTTAGTAAAAAAAAATAAAAGAGTTGTTATTTTTCATTCATTCAATCAAAGAAATGATATGTTTTTATTTGAAGGTATAATATAAGTTGATATTTTAATAATTATTTATTTATGTTTGTGGGGATCTGTCTGTCGATCTCATATGCCCTAAAAAAAATCTAAAGAAATGAGGTGTTATTTTTTTTTAAAGTGAGTGAAATGTTTTTTTTTTTATCTGTAGGGAATCTTTTTTGCTGTCATTATTACTTTATTACTTAATGCTCTTGAATATGTTAATGCAAAGCGTATTTTTTACATATCATTTCATTATTGTTTCAAGTTTCATGTAACATAATACTAGTGTAATACTCCTTCTGTCCTAAAATTAATAGTCCATGTTTTCTTTTTTAGATGTTTATTTTAATTGTTCATTACTAAATATAGATAAAAAAGTTTAATTGAGTTTAACATATTAAAATTATTATTACAAACTTTAAAGAATAACTTAATTAATTAGCTAAGGATAAAACTGTTATTATGTTAAAAAGTAAGAAAAGAAAAAGCTATAATAAATGCATTTTTCTTAAACTGTGCGGCTTTTGCCGGCGGGACAATTATTTTGAAAGAGAGGGAGTAAGATATTTGTGGTGTAGCGAGAAGATATACTCTCTTTAATTTTATATAAGTGTTCAGTTTTAACTTTTTTTTTTTTTTAATTTTGCTATTAAATATTTTTGTCTGTGTTATATAATACTTGAAAACGATGTGAGTGACACCCGCATGTTGCGGGGGGGCTTTTTGGTTTTGGTTTGTGTAATTTGTGTGCCAAAATTTATGTATTTTTTTTTCTATTATTTTTTGTTTGATTGTTTGTATAAGGATTTTTTTTTAATCGGTTTTTATACGATTTATGCATGGCTTTTCAGAAGCTTGTTCTCGTATATCGCGGTTTTTTGCCGGCTAAGTTTTATATGTTTATTTGTGTTGTCTTTTTTTTTTTCGACGTGTGGGTATCTTAAAATAAATGTTAACGACACGACATCAAAAGGCAAAAGGGATAGATAGGAGTTGTGAACCGTTCGGGCTCGAGCCTATTTGGCCCGTTGCCCGTTCGGGCTTGAATATTTGTATAATGTGCTTTATTATTTGTATTAGCGACATTTAATGTTAGAATTGTATTTAAGTTGGTTGTACAATATGCCTGATAATTTGTATTCTTATGTAAAGAGTGTTTTAATAACTGCATTAATTGTATTTATTGACCAGTTAATTAATTGACTACATTAAATATCTTGACCACATTAATAGAGCTTTGTATTGTATTTAATGTTAGTAAATATGTTTTAATTAATGTACTTTTAGCATAAGAACTTAGGGCATCCACTATGATGGACCTTTTAAAAGGTTTATAAAATTGTCACATCTTACATTGTCATTAATTCTTAAAATTTTTCATACTATGAACCTATTCTCACTATGGTTAAAACCTTTAAGATTTATAAATTGTTCCAACATTTAATGCTATTAAATCAAAAAATGATAATAAACACTTCTTGGACCTCTCCAAAATCCTAGACCTTTTCATGCCACCTAGACATGAAATGGTTCCTCACTATGGTACATAAAATCTTAGACCTCTTCATAAGTTTTTAGACCTATTCTTGAAACACCATAGTGGATGCTCTTATAATACTGAATTTTAAGTATTTCTATTTAAAGATTGTATTTAATGTTAGAAAATGTGTTTTAATTAGTTGTACTTTTAGCTTAATAGCTTGTAATTGTATTTAATGTTATCAAATATGTTTTAATTAGTTGTACTTTTAGCTTAAAAACTTGTAATGCTGAATTTTAAGTATTTATTTTTTTTAAAACGCTTAAATGCTTTGTAAGATAATATGATTTGTTATATGGTCTAGACGAAAGCAAAGATTAGGTATCCGATTTTTAAGCCCATATATGGCATAAGTTTCTTTGTTTATGCACTTTTTAAACTATATATTGTGTATAATTCTCTTCTCCATATGCCACCTTCCATAATGATAACTTTTGTATTTAAGACCCTATTTTGCTATCATTTGTTTTCACCATTTAAAATCCCATAAAAAGAAAAAATAACTAAAAGGTAATAAAAGAAATGGCTGGTCATTTTGTTTTGTTGGAAATGTTGGCGGAAGAGGCAAACTCGACATGCACGGAGAGGCAGATGTTGATTCACTTTGAGAGAGCGCGCAATGCTGCTTTGGCAAATGCTCGTGATTCTCAAAAGCTGTGTGTTGAGATAGAGAAGCGGATAAGTCATAGGGCGTTGTTGATGAGGGAGCTTGAGATCATCACTGGTTCAATTCCTGCTTTAGGAGCCTTGTTGTGTTCACGGTAGCTCAAGAAAAAGATGCTGAAAGTTTGAGGGTTTACAGGTTGAAGGTCAATGAAGCTCATCGCAGTGCTAATTGAAAGATGGTCTTCAGGGCTACTTTTCTTGGTTTGTAGATATGTTCTTGCTTGTTGGTTGGGTGCATGGTCTAGGGTTTTGTGTAGTTGGGGTTTTAGATGTTTTATTTTTAGTATATGTTATGTTGTTCAGGGTTTTTGGAAAGTGGATATTGGTGTATTGTTTCTGATCTAGGTTTGTGTAGGATCCCATGTTATCAACTTACATACAAGAAGGTGGTGACTTGATGATGGTGGTGGTGTAATCGTGAGATATAGAAAAGAGGAGAGGAAGAGAGTGTTTTCTATATCACACACTAAGCTAATTCACAAAGAATTAAAGAAGTGACTTGCTATCAGTGCTGTTTGATGTTGACACTGGCAAGAATTTCCATTCGATCACTGTAGATCACAAATGTGAATCCTCTCATGAATGTTCTTGCAATATTACTAAGATCTACGAAAGATTCTTAGATTACAGTCTGTGTTCTTATTGATGAACAACAAATGTATGATTGGCATGTATCCTAAGAGACTTTATCATGTGAATCTCATTTGGCTCTAGACTCAATTCGTGCATTTTGGTTTAGTGAGTGGAGGCTGGAGCAGAGTGCCACCTTTTCAATATCAACACATCTCGGAATGAGAGGCCGATAGATTATGTGTTTAATCTCCGTGAGAAATGAAACAAGAATCTTTTGATAGAGACTTTAGTGGTTGGGAATGGGTTGTGCATTGCATCACTAGGTCCATGATGTCTGCCTTCAATATCTTAATCATCTTTTTGATTAGAGATAGCATATAAATTGATCTGGTGTCTATCCTAAGTTTATGGAGAGTTCATTTCTTTTCACCCTTACATTAACTTCTCTTTTTCATTCTTCAACCCCTTATTTTCCTTTTTGTCAATTACTCCTTTTTTTTCTTACCTAAGGACTTCTACACTAACTAGTGGATTTTCCTTGGGTAGATCCTTTCATCTCTGGCTGGATCATGGGATAAAACTGAACTTAACCGCCTTATATCTTCGTGAACATAAGAGTTGGTGTTGTTGGTTTGGTGTAACATCTCAGCCTTTAAACCATTTGTAAAATCAATCAATCGTGTTTTGGAAAAACTTGTTTTGACAACACATTGAAAGTTTTTGTTATGAAGAACTACTCCTCCTACACATTTGCTTTTCAAGTTACCACTTGTAAAGGTTTTTGCACATGGAAGTTTGAGTAAACACCTTTAAAATTATTACCGTTACGCTACAAGTCTATTCAAAATAATCACTTTTGAGTCAAGCAAAATGTTGAAGATTAAATAACAATTACAAAAATTTGATCACATTTTAAGCACGTTTTCTCCCCCCTTAAAATTAGCATATATGTGATATTTTTTGATATCAAATGATTAAACGAATGTTTTGAAAATCATTTGGAGAGATCAACGGATCATTTTGCATGAAAAAAATTTGTTTTTGAGTTTATACTCCCCTTTTATAAAAGCATTTTGTCTGAACTTTCATTTAAAATTAAGTATTTTGGAAGGAGTTATCTTTGAGCACGAAAATATGTTGATAACTTCACCTGCAGGGACTAATAAAGTACTTGGGGCAAACTAATGTTGAAAACCATCTTGATATCCATCTGATAGACCGTGATATTCTTGTGAGCTACGTAGGCTAGAAATATCGGAACCACTTCTAGTCTTACCACTAGCGCGAATGATTATTCGAAATCTATCCCTTCTTCTTGACAATATCCCTTAGCCATAAGAGGAGCCTTGCTGGGTATTACAATCATTTCTTCATCTAGTTTGTTCTTCCATATCTACTTGAGATTGATAACCAGTTTGTCGTTCGGTCTTTCAACTTTTTTCCCAAGAATCATGTATTTCTGACTGTAGAAGTTCTTCCTGCTTCACTTCAATCCAGCATTCCTTTGCCATTGCTTCACGAATGTTCTTTGGTTCTTCGTCCGCCTGCATATAGCAAGTGCAAAGATGCAAAGTTCTGGATCAGGTTCTAATTTGCTTTTCGTCGTTACTGGTTGTGTTGAATCACCGAGCACTTGATGGAGTGAATGATCTTTTGTCCATTTAAGTTCTGAAGGATACCGTTGAATAACCATATGCGTGTTAAGAGGTACTTGATCTCTTGAAGAAGATTCAACAGATCTCGTTGTCTGAGTAGCAAACGGATTGTTAAAGTCCTTTAACTCTGCATTGATGTGGTTTGGTGATTTTTCTTCTTGAATTGTTGTTTGTTCTTGCTCGTGTGCAACATTTTGTGGTAGAATGATTTCAATTGTTGGAGTTTGTGTGGTTGATATAGATGAATTTGATGTTGTTGGTGCTTCATGTTCGACGGTTGTTGATGCATCTTGTGATTGTGGTTGTTGATTGTGTTGAGAGGGTACAGTGAAACGATGTCTTGATGCATTTTTCGAATTTCCACCATGATATTCATCAAATATTAACTCGAATAAAGTTTCTAGTTCTTGATCTGAAGGTTTAGTACAAATTGTTTCTGGAGTTTCTTGAGGTACGAGTCCTGAACTGATGTGTCCAGAAGTCTTAGGGTTTAGTGCGGGTCCTAATTTGTTGTGATTAGAAGCCTTCGGGTTAAGAATGGATTCTAGAGCGAGTCTCTCAGAAGCCATTGTCAATATTGACTTATCAATGTTGAAGATCCACATGCAAATCTGTTAGATATGCACATAAAGACACAGAAGACGATACATGGGTGATAGACTTTGATCCCCACAAAAAATGGGTTCTGAGTCATTANTTTGTTGTGATTAGAAGCCTTCGGGTTAAGAATGGATTCTAGAGCGAGTCTCTCAGAAGCCATTGTCAATATTGACTTATCAATGTTGAAGATCCACATGCAAATCTGTTAGATATGCACATAAAGACACAGAAGACGATACATGGGTGATAGACTTTGATCCCCACAAAAAATGGGTTCTGAGTCATTAGTGTGTTTCAGAGTATCATCAAATGTATTAATATTTCTTGAGGTCCCTTCATTCGATTTCCCTCGATGTTCATTTGTTATATAAGAGGTGCAACAAATGTTGTTGGTTTGTTGGAATTCTTGTAAAGATATTTATGAGGAACATATTTGTTTTTAAGATTGAAAGATTGTTTAAATTGATTCCATTTAGACTTGAGATTTGTCTTGTATTTGTTGAAGTTTGAAATGTTTGAAAGTCCGTTCAAAAGAGTTTTGGTCGATTAATTCATCAAGCTTAGCTCAAAGAATGATGTTTTTAACTTGAAGAATGTGTGAACTACTTAAATTTGAGATGTGTTCAAATTCGAGTTCTTCACTTTTTTGAAACATGTTAAAACATAGATGATAACACTCATTTTCTTTTTGAGTAACATAGTTTTCAAACTCAACTTTTTGTTGGTTAAGCAGATTTTGATAATTCTCAAATGTGTAAGTCCATATTGATGTACAACAGTCAATATAACATCATTTGTTAGAATGTTTATCAGAAATTTGTTAATGAGATTATCAGTTTCTGTAACACCCCGACCCGACCTGGGTCCGAAGCGTCACATTATGGTGACATATCAAAGCATACAACGCAAGCGGAAGACTTAAAACAAAAGGTTACAAGGGAAAAATCTAAAAGTACAAAAGGAATACTAAAACTATAAAAGAAAAGAAGATACAAACTAAACCAAGTCTAATCTAATCCAAGTCCAAAACTAGTCCAGATGTAAAATGGGCTTCTAATCCATGGGGTAGTCTACTAAAGCTCCTATGCTCTCTCTTCACCCAAACCCAGCTTCCAACCTAAAACCTGCCGCAGGAAAAGAAATGCGGCTGAGCTTAAATAGCCCAGTGAACAGATATATATAACAAAGCAAACGGATGAATGAAACGTATATAAGCATAGGAAAAGGAAACATAAACTCCTGCTGAAAAGAATGTCATCTGTCAAATGAATAAGAGATCCAGATCAACGGAACAATATCATAAGTCAAAGGAAAATGAAGCATCATAGATATATCAACATAAACATAATCATACGGAAAGGAATAAGAGCACGTATCACAAAGGCATGCCTACCAGAGTCACTCGAATAGACATAAAGAAACAAGGAAAGCCACGAGCCGACCTACCAGAGTCACTCGAATAGGTCTCATACATACATACATAATCATAAGTAGCCACATAAATGCACAAAGATGGGAGACCTCTATGTACCATACCTGGAGTGATCAACTCCGCTGTGAAGGAGTAGAGAAGCACCTACCCACATTCACCATACATACACATACATAAACATAAGTGCTAGGATGCATCCATACGTCCCCCCATACATACATACATAAACTGGCATAATCATATCATAAGTGCTCATAATCATATCATATCAAATGGGGACGCCGTGGATCAATCACACCCCCACAGAAAGTGTCATGCCATCGGTGCCTCGATGACACTCCCATGGTACCTCCATGAGTAGTTAGAAAACTCGGGCATAAGAAGGGAACGAAGCATACATACATACATAGAATCATAGTAGCATATCCGAATCATATCATAGCATAATCATAATCAGAGGAGTATCAAAAGATTGAGGATCATATATCAAAAAGGATCATATCATATCAAGAATCATAATGAACGAATCAAGCAAGGGAACATAGCAATGGCATAGGGAATCTTATAACGAATCAAAGATCAAGATCAAGACATGAGAGAATGAAGGTACCCTTACTGAAAAAGGGTAGAATATCTGTACCTTAGCAAAATGAAATGAAAGTGAACTAGAACATGTACACAAGGAAGCAACGTCACGCCTTCTTCAACGAATCTACACGAGTTAGGGTTTAATGTTACTTATTAGCTCATTTAATGACACAACGGATTCTTAATTACTTATCGTTATTCATTAATGTGATTAGCGTTTCTTTATTGGAATTATGTTAATATGTGACCAATAATATCATAATTAATGTTTAAGTTCATTTTAGGGGTTTATACTTATTAATAAATCTTAAATACATACATGTTCTTCAAATGACTGGTTTATAACAAAATTAGGTCCACTTATCGAATTTTAGACTCATAACAGAAATCAACATAAAAATTCACAAAAATTTTCACAGAAGCTATAAGGTCTTAGAAGTCTACTTGAATTTTTATAGAATTTATTATTGAGTGGAAATCCCTTTTCAAAAATCGTTTATAAAAACAGTCCCAGAAAGTTAACTGCACATATATGCAGAAAGTTTGCATTTGGTTAACCCATTTCAACACTTCAGAAAAATCCACAAAAATTCCAGGAAGTCACACATAACCCAAATATTACCTATGCAAAAGGAGAGCTCCTAACTCCTTATGGTTTGAAAATGAAAAATCAAAAACTCCATCTGAATTTCAGACTCAGATTCTCAGGTTTGACAACTTATGTTGTAAAAATCAAAAAGCATACTTCCCTACCTTAAATAAGCATATAATTTACTTTTCCAGAAAGTAGACAAGTGGTAATTATGTTTAGACTTAAAAATCACTCAAAAACAAGTTGGCATCTTCAGTTTGGACCCCGTTCAATTGACCCCAATTTCTGGACAGCAAACTGTTGAGACAGAAAACAATTCCCTAACCCCTTATAAAACCCAAATCGACCATATTAAATACTAGGGTTTCAAATCTTTAATACATCATTAATTAGATTATTAGGGCTTGTATTAAGGGTATAATTAAGTCGTTTAGGGCTGAGGCAAAACACGAAACAAAACACAAATCATACGATTCACAAAACAGTTTATGGGGTGTTATATGATTGTGATTTCATGAGGTTTTTCGCATAGTATAACATATGTATATATTTAATCCGAATTAAAAACTTGTAACATTATGTATAAGTGAACCAAGATCGTGTATGAATCAAGGAAAATAATAAGAAGTGAAGAAACTTATGCCCTTGTCGAATGAGAGAGGAAACGGAACCACAAAAGAGCAAGGAAACCGAGTAACACCACTTCAACCCACGCGTATACCAGAATTAACGAACCAGAAACCTCCTTGTTGTTGGTGTCGACTGGAATCAGGAACAAGAGGGAAAAGAGCCGCTATAATATTTTCTAGGGTTTCTTTGTGTCGTGATTTTGTGGAGGGACAAAAGAGCCGGTCTAAAAAAAATATAGAGGGACTCATGGGCTTGAGTTAGGTCGTGGGTTTGTGGGTTCAAAAGAAAAGAAATGGGCCGGTTGGTGGTATTGCAAAAGGGGAGGCCCAAAGGGAATGAATTTGGTGTTGTGTTGGTTTAAAGTTTCGGCCCAATAGTAAGTTAAATGTAACGCAAAGTTTTCGTAGTCGTAAGTTTTTATTTCACGTATTTTATATATTTCAAATTTTCAAACATAACGTATAGTTTTTATTTTACGGGTTTCGGATTATTTGTAGAAAGTTAAATCAGATTTTCAGGTCGTTATAGTTTCCTTATATTAACATGTGATACAAGTGTTTGAGGACACAATGATTTTTCAGAAATCGTTTTTTCCATTTTTGCAAAGTCACACTTTAATTTGTCCTGTTCTTTTCAAGATTGGTAGAAATTTGTTGTTGTTTTGAAAGTTGGTTATTAAGATTAGTAATCTCTTCAATTGTCCATTTAACAGTTTGATGTTGCAAATCTATGTTTTACTGAATGTAGTCTTTATAACCAATTTCCAGTTATGACATGCCGTTTTTGTAGACTTTAGCTTTTTGTTTGTATCTCTCAAGTTTTGCAGTTAACTTGACATTCGCGGATTTGACCTCGTGATTGATCAGTTTAACTTTTTCAATCCTTAAACTACATGTTTTAAGTAATGATTCAACGTAAGTACATGTTTGCTCATCATTCACTACATTCTGGGTGTCTGAGTTTCCATTAGAATCCATGTCTGGAGTGTCAGAGTTAATATTGCTATCAATATCCTTCTCTATATATGTGTTCTAAATAGATTCTAGAGACACATAATGCATGTCTCATGAGTAGACATAGAAAATATCATAACATGTGTTAAGGTTGTATACCTCGGAGAGTCCATCTGTGTCATAGGGGAGGTATGACTGATTCACTGTCATATGAAGAAACTTGGAGATTAGCCATGAAGACGCAGTTCGCATTGGTCCAACAGTGCAATTCCTAGCATAGTGTCCAATGCCCTTATAGCTACAGCGCTTTATCTGATTACCCGGCCTGATTACTATTTCCATAATTCCCAACAGCTGGAGCTACAACATTCCCATTATGATTAACCACGTTCTGATTCCTCTGATTACCAACAAACTGACCTACATTCTGCCTTGGATTTCCCATCTGTATACCCTAAGCACATCCTTGCTAATTACCATTAACTGCAACCAGTTGTCCTACTTGACCCATATTCATACTCGGTTGAACAGTCTGCCTGCTACGAGTATTGCATGAAATCATTTGGTTGTTGTTAGTTGGTTTGTTGTAGCGAACATTAAATGCCTTGAATAGCATAGCAAAAGCTTCTGTCAAAGCCATAGTGCCTTTATCAAAGTCAAGTTGTGTGTACTTGGTAGTGTTGTATCGGTTGTTGTGAAATTGTTTGTTGAATATGGTGTTGAGGAAGTGGTCGTTGCATATAGTTGTGAGTGGATGTTGATGGTTGATGTGGGTTGTACGATGGTAGGGATGTTGGTGTATTAGCAATCAGTGTTAGTGGATCATGATTTTTCAGCATCTTCTCTTTCTTTACTTCATCAGCTTCAGCTTGGTTTTGCTTCAGAAAATCATAGAGTTGATCAAAGTTCACCGCATGTAAGTCCGTGGTTTGGTTAACTCCGTCTAATGTTTAAAAAGGAAAAAAAGGCTAAGCTAAACGAATACAGTTAATATGTGCAAAATGGTGTATAAAAGACTTATCAAGTTTAATTTCTTGAGTTTTTATATCAAAACACCAAATCCATTGTTTGTTGCTATGCTACACACAGTTTAGATGGGCTTATCTATACTACATATAAAGCATGAATAACTCTCTCTCCAAAATTTTAAGACTTACAAGAAATTAAGCATGGTTTACAACACTTTAATGCACCAAATTTTCAGAATTACAACAAAGTAAGCATATTGTACAACAAAATAAAGCGTGGTGTCATTTTAAGACCAAAATTCTATCAAGCAACATTAATGCTATTAAAAACACCCCTTCACCAAAAATTACAACAATTTAAGCACAATGTACAATAGCTTCAACCAATTTTCAGATTTGCAACAAAATAAGCATAGTGTACAACAAAATAAGCATGATGTAATTTTCAGACTTACAACAGTAATGCTATTAAAGTAGTCAATGTTATTAATAACTATAATGACTACTACTTAAAAGAAAAAAAACATAGTGTACAACACTTTAATGCACATAATTTTCAGACGTACAAGACAAGAAGCATAGTGTACAACAAAACACCACATTAATGCTATTTAATGTAGTTAATTACTCCCTCCGTCCCAAAATAAGTGTCCAGTTTGACTTTTCAGAGTCAAACTGGTTCAACTTTGACCATATCTATTTTTGCGGGTGTTTCATAATACTTGATGAAAAATATATGAATGGATTGGATTTTAAGTGTATTTTTCATTTGTATAATTTTTCATCAAGTATTATATAACACAAAAAAAATATTTAAGGTGAAAGTTGAACCAGTTTGACTCTGAAAAGTCAAACTGGACACTTATTTTGGGACGGAGGGAGTATTTAACTGGTCAATAAATACAATTAATACAGTTATTAAAACACCTCTTACATAAGAAATACAAATTATCAAGCATATTATACAACCAAATTAAACACAATTCCTGCATTAAATTTCACTACTACAAATAATAAATCACATTATACAAACTAGCAGGGTACCCGCGCGTTGCAGCGGTGGGTACCATGAAATTAAATTTTATAGTGAATCATGTATTTTAGTTTATTATGTTCTTTTTGACAATAAATTTACGGATATCAAGAACTTCGTTTAGCCCGTGCCCGTTCGGGCTCGAGCCCGTTTGGCCCCACCCGTTCAGGCTCAAGCCCATTTGGCCCTGTGGCTCGTTCGGGCTTGAATATTTGTATAATGTGCTTTATTATTTGTATTAGTGACATTTAATGTAGGAATTGTGTTTAATTTGGTTGTACAATATGCTTAATAATTTGTATTTCTTATATAAGGGGTGTTTTAATAACTGTATTAATTGTATTTATTGACAAGTTAATTAATTGACTACAATAAATAACATTAATGTGATGTTTATTTTGTTTATTTGTTTTTTTTTTCTTTTTAATTGTTTATTAAAGTGGTGTACACTATGCTTCTTGTCTTATAAGTCTGAAAATTATGTGCATTAATGTAGTGTACACTATGCTTCTTTTCTTGAAAGCTATACTTGTAACAACCTATACTTTTTAAATACACTTAAATTTATAGGCTTATAATTATATGTGTATGCATCTTTCCTATTAAAGAAATGTTTTTGGTATTAAACATTTTAAGACTTCTAAATATAGATGTCCTAAATACATTATAAGATAGCATAGATTGTAACAACCTATACTTTTTAAATACACTTAAATTTATAGGCTTATAATTATATGTGTATGTATCTTTCCTATTAAAGAAATGTTTTTGGTCTTAAACATTTTAAGACTTTCAAATATTAGGGGTGAGCAAACAAAACCGAAAAAACCGAAACCGAACCGAAAACCAAGAAGTCGAACCGAAAAAACCGACCGAAACTAAAAACCGATGGTTCGGTTTTTAATTTTTCGAAAACCGAAATATACGGTTCGGTTTCGGTTTTCATCCAAAAACCGAACCGAACCGATTTTATTATATAATAATATATTATTAATATAATATGAATAAATAACTAAATAAATCAAATTTATAAATTCATATTCATTTTGTGGGTAGATTTATAATATATTTAGCTTAACGTTTATGTTTATTTGCGTGTTCGTCGTGTCGTGTGTTTACTTGAGAATATATTAATAAATATATAATGATGATCATACTATATGTATATTCACTTGCATGTGTGTTCTCATCTATATGTGTGTAATTATAAAATTATGCAATAAACATTATTTTGTTTATATTNTATATAATAATATATTATTAATATAATATGAATAAATAACTAAATAAATCAAATTTATAAATTCATATTCATTTTGTGGGTAGATTTATAATATATTTAGCTTAACGTTTATGTTTATTTGCGTGTTCGTCGTGTCGTGTGTTTACTTGAGAATATATTAATAAATATATAATGATGATCATACTATATGTATATTCACTTGCATGTGTGTTCTCATCTATATGTGTGTAATTATAAAATTATGCAATAAACATTATTTTGTTTATATTGAAAAAAAAAAGTAAATAAGAATAAACAATTTTTCATGTAATACAAGTTTGTTGTTATAAATTTGCCATGCCCAAATATAAACGGTTAGAAACCGAAAAAAATCGAAAAACCGAACCGAAACCGGATGATAAACCGAAGAAACCGAACCGCCAAAAACTGAACGGTTTCGGGTTTAGGTTCTATAAAAAGCGAACATTTCGGTTCGGTTTCGGTTTTAGCCAAAAACCGACCCAAACTGAACCGTGCACACCCCTATTAAATATAGATGTCCTAAATACATTATAAGGTAGTATAGATATTCAAGCCCGAATGGACAACGGGTCAAATGGGCTTGAGCCCGAACGTACGTGGACCAAACGGGCTCGAGCCCGAACCGGCACGGGCCAACGGGTTCGAGCTCGAACGGGCACGGGCTATACGAAATTCTTGATATCCGTAAATTTATTGTCAGAAAGAACATAATAAACTAAAATACATTATTCACCGAAAAATTTTATTTCAGGGTACCTGCCGCTGCAACGCGCGGGTACCCTGCTAGTAAGAATTTAATAATTAACAATTATTTAAGACATTGTATTTAAAGCAGAGACAAATTCGAAAGCAAACAATAAACATAAACGTTTTGGACAGATATACATGAAAAGCATAAGACATGGACTATGTTCATAATTTTTTTAAACACTACAAGAACAGTGTTTATAATTTTCTCAAACTTACCTTAGAGCATAAGGTACATATAACAAATGCTTTAACAGTATTAAACCTTTCTTTTAAACCTTTTAAATTCATCTTTTGACTTAACACATAACTTTAACAATATTTTTGAACTAAATTAGTAATTGTGTAGAGACAAAGGTTATAAAATCTGTTACACCAGTTTATCACTAACTTAATAGATACTTCTAAAATCCTTTTTCTGTTTCGTTTTACAAAAAATATTGGTGATAAAAACAGGGTAACTAATGTAGAAAACAAAGAAATATAATCAAATTATATTAATATATGTTTCATGCGGTTGTTTGAAAAGTTGTAAAGAGCACTAAAGCCAGAAGGGTTGCTTTGGTTACTCTCTTTCTAACTGAATGGCACAGATAGATAATTTCATATTGTTAATATTATATTTTGTTGAAGAGAAACAAAGAATCTTTTTATTTGATATTTAATGAAAAAGTAACTGATGATTATTTTTGAAGTGTATGAATTTCAGTGAGGTGTTCGCTAATGTAAAGATTTAGAACGTGTAAAGTTGGTAAGTGTTTTGTTAATTTTTCAAGCTTTTTTATATTTTTTATTTTTATTTATTTATTTATTCATTACTTTTTTCGTTTCAAAGTTGTTTGAAATGAAATATTCAATACTTATCACTAAAATTTCATGTTTCACATAAAGCAAATAATAAAATTATAATTTGTTTTTTTTATCTAGAATTTCACATTTTAATTCTGCTTTTAGATGTACTAATTTTAACTTTATGTATAGAAGTTTGATATTAAGATCAATTATAGGGTAAAAGCTACAAAATAGCCACATATTTTTAAATTTGTGCCGACTTAAAACAGTTACTTCTTCCGTTTCAAAATTATTGTCAGGAGATAAGAATCACACAAATTAATAAAAGTAGGGTCACTATAATTTTCAACCACTCAAAAAGAATATTCCCACACTAAATTCTCTTTTTTTTTACTTAAAATGGAAAGTGGACAATTTTTTTGAGACATCCGAAAAAGGAAATATGGACAATTATATTAAGACGGAGGGAGTACTTTTTTATTTAATGACTTCAACAACGTATTTTCAAATTTTGTCCGACTTCACCGATATGACCTTGAAATGACTATATTACCCTTATCTTCTTTAAATCACACCCTTGTCCTCTTTAAATGGTCTCTCACTTGCATCGTTAGTCCTTTATACTAACGACCTTAGTCCTTTTGCACGTTTTTATACATTTTCGTCTATTTTTAAACGTTGTGCTAGTTCCTTTGGTCCAATCATGCTATGTGATCTTTATAAGAATATCTTGTCTTTATCTTGTCTTCGATCAACATCTTCAAGTGTTTGTTCTTTCATCTTCTCCGACATACTCATACTACTTGTTCGTTAAACATTGATTTTTACTCAAATATCTTTCATCATTTCTTCTTTGAACTTATCTTTATTTTCTTGACTTTCTTGACTTTGATGTAGTTCTTTGTCTTTAACTTGATGATGATGAGTCACATGAGTATGAGTACGTGTAGATGAAGATGTTGACGTGTATGGTGGTACTTCAAGAGCGGAAGCATTCATCATTACCTGCAAAACTGATAACTTGATATATTCGTTAGTCCCGGCTCATAGTGTTTATATATCTTTAACGGATACATCCTAAGACGCTAGTGATGCTCTTCGAATACTCTAGAACAGATGCACCAATGACGCTAACAACGTTTTTTGAATACTCTTAGAGCATATGTACCTAAGATGCTAACATAACGTTTTTAGATATCTTCCCACTTGTCGTTCCTAAATCTGGATGCTTGTAGGCTAACGAAGGATAAAGGTGAGCCACTAGAGTACACCTAAGTATCACTCCACGACTGTACACCGTTTGGAACAATGTAATCACCATGAAGATCATATGGCAAGATTGCCAAGATCTTGCGAAGAATTCTCGTACAAATTGTGTTCTTATTGGTGAACAACAAGTGTATATATTTGGAATTTGTGTCTGATGCGTGGGTTTTGCAACCTTTGCACTTAGGTTTTACCTCTTAAGGGATCTTGAGAAGCTTACAACCCCCACCAGGCAGTGTACCTGACCGATGTAGTATAGTGAAGTGGCAAGTACCGGGGGATTGATCGTTCTCTCGGGGAATAGTGTCGTTAGGCTTGAAAAGCTACTCTAATTAGGTCTAAGGGTTGAGGGATGATTCTTTTTGTATTTTTATATTTTATGAAAAGCAAGTAAAAATCTCGGTTTTTGGAAGAGTGGGCGGAATTAGTTGCTAGTCAACTAACCCAAATAACTACTTTTGCAAATAAAATAAAATAACTAGAAAAAGTAAATGGTTGTGAAACTTATATGAGAGAGATATGTGTTTACTTAGATTTCCTTACTCCCTAGCTATCTTTTATATGTTAATTGGTTTGTTGTAATTGTGTGGATGACGGGTTGTATTCCTTTAAACCATTCGTAGGGCCGTGTACGATCTTCCCTAACTCTATAAGCTCCTACTTCACTCCTATGTCGAGCCGACAAAAGCTCCTAACATGGCATCACTAGAATTCGCTCATGCATTAAATACAACCATATAATCATAGTACACATCCGATTCATGTTTCGTAAGACGTTCAAGCAAGTTACCGTATAGGAGGTTAGCCAGTTTTCTTAAGCCTAACATCGACTTCACCCACCCACAATAATCACAAACAAACCAACAACATATAATCAATAGCTAGGTTTCATTAGATCTAAGCAAACACAATAAAGACCTAGCCTAGCATGTTAATTGAAAGACAAGCATAAGATATAATCACACAATACATAGACATATTGAATGATTTGGAAAAGACTTATCTTCAATTAAGCATCCAAGTTTCAAGGATGGAAAACCCTCAAAAATACAGTAGAAAAACGAGCTAGGGTTTCTTCCCAAAAGTTGCACACTAATGAATGAAAATTAGACGAATATTTATAGAAATTACAATCTGACGGCGTCACCTTATAGAGCGTGATGCCGTCACCTCGCCGCCAAAACACTATTCGGATTGCTCAGATCCACTTCTGACGCCGTCCCCCTTTAATCTTCTCTGAGCCGTCTCCCTTTAGCTTATAACGTGACGACCTACAATTCGTAACACGTGACGCCATCACGTATTAATTCTCAAAAATCTTTCTGGGGCGTCTAGTGTAAAAATCATCCACCTTGTTGTCAAAGTGTGACGCTGTCACATGGTAAAGCGTGACGCCGTCAGGTACAACAAATAGTTATTCAACCCTAGTCATAACAAGCACGGAAATCATACACTAGCACCTCACAAATAGTGTTTGGATACTCTCATCTCTCGGGTGTTATAAACCTATATAACTAAATGGAAATGGAAGAAATATCACTCACTACCTGTCATAGCAAATAGATTACCATAGGCTTGGGAAAGGATCAAAAACCTCCTCCACTAGGCGTAAGCACCTAAGATAAACTATCAAAGAGGGCTTTACAAAGGGTTGTAATGTTAGTTGTAGGGATATGATAAACACGGTTTTGTTGAAATAAAGGGTATTTTTAGAGGTGGCGAGTTAATTATCTTGATCAAATACATGCACAAGGTGGCGTTGCTAAGCCAAGACTCGACTCGACTTAAGCTAAAAAGAAAATAACACAAACGTAAATAAAGATAAAATGAAACGGGATGGTAGTACGTATGTTTTTTCTACTTTTCTTTTTCCAATTTTTTTTCGTTTTTCTTGTTTTTCGATTTTTTTTCATACACTCTTGCCCTACCATCCAAAATAATACATCATAGGGGCCTCGGTTCTCCCCTTACACTTGAACTTTTACATACTTTACAATTAACTATTCTAATGACTCGAATTAAGATAATTGAAAAACTTGGAGTACTTTAAAACATAACGCACATGTGGGGGTAATAATTGACTTCTTCCCCATTACTCCATAACACTAGTACTTTACCCATGAGTCCCAATCGTCCCAAAACAATATGTACAAGGATATGACTCGACTTAGCAACTATGTAATCAATTAGACAATTAACTAAGGGTTTAAACAAATGTTGTCACAACAATGCACTAAAGATGAGTGCATACAAGGTAGGCTAAGGCGATTTGGGTGTACATTTGGGGTGGATTGTAAACAAATTCTTCCTTTAAGTAAGATGCTTAAAGTTAGAAACTTTCTTCCCCATTACTCCATAACACTAGTACTTTACCCATGAGTCCCAATCGTCCCAAAACAATATGTACAAGGATATGACTCGACTTAGCAACTATGTAATCAATTAGACAATTAACTAAGGGTTTAAACAAATGTTGTCACAACAATGCACTAAAGATGAGTGCATACAAGGTAGGCTAAGGCGATTTGGGTGTACATTTGGGGTGGATTGTAAACAAATTCTTCCTTTAAGTAAGATGCTTAAAGTTAGAAACGAAAAGATAGGCTCGGAGTGGTTTACTAGGAGTATCGTGTACTAAAAATGAGTACAACGCTAAGGTGTGGGATAATTACTTGACCAATGAAGTCAATGTAATTATAATACGGGTGTAAAACAAGGGTTATCCTAATGCCTCTTATCATGTAGTAAATCTAACTACACGAATGTAGTCTCACTTGTGGATTTGGGATGGTCCTATCGCAAGTTCTAGAATCTATAGGCTACCGGTACACACACAAGCATCAACAATGAATACTTTTCCTAACAATTCTAGGGGCGAACCTCACATATTTGGGGATAATTTTTGGGTGGTACGGTTTTTTGTGCTAGTAATACAATTCCCTATCCATTAGACGCTTATTAAGACCAAAGTTTCACTCCTATATGTTGTAAAAAAATTTAAATTTGCGCTAAAGTTGCCCTAACAAATATTTCTCTCGGTTTTATTACACACTTACCCTTAAACAAAACAAAAATCAAGCGTAATTACATTTTCTAAGGTATCTTCATTTACCCCCCTTACACTTAAACTGAACATTGTCCCCAATGTTCACATAGAAGATGTAAAAGTAGAAAATGAAAGATGAAACAAATACTCCCCTGATTCGTTTGATGTGGATCATGTGGTAACATGGTTAGATCTTCTTCCAAGATGATGTAAAAGCTCCAAGATCAAAGCGACTCCAAAAGCTTGATGTCATGAACTTGATTCCATGTTTATTTTCTTGTCCAAAATAACCTATTAAACCTGAGAAAACAATCTAGGCAAATCTTGCGTAAAATCGGCGGTAAATTCTATATAAGGATATAATGCTTGTGGAATGAAAGTTTTGCAGATTCCTGGAATTAAAGATGCAGTAATTTTTATAATCCGGCAGAAAAACTAAATTTTAAAACCGTTTTCTGGAATCAAAGGCTGACGCCGTCAGCTTTTAAGGGCTGACGCCGTCAGAATTGATCTGAAAGAATCCTTATGTTTAGTTTCCGGAAAATTTCTGGAAAAACAATTACCTTAATTCCTGGAATCCTGCAAAATTTCATTATGACTCGATACAAGCATTTGACTCAAACAAATACTAATATGTATGTTTATTTTATATCGTTACAATTCATGTTCCAATTCGTTCTTATAAACAAATTTAGATTTCCCTTACACTTATCTTTTGCAAAATACCTTTATATGTAGTTAAGACGAAGTTAAAAACAAAATAAAGCATTTTCACAATTTTAATTTGAAACATGAATCAATAACAATAAAAATAAAACATACATACGGAAACAAATAAATTCAAATGAACAAACACACAAAGCAAATAAAGCTTGGGTTGCCTCCCAAGAAGCGTTTTTCTTTATTAACGAGTCTTGTAGCTAGACTCAAAGTCACACTCTATTACGTGACTTCTTCGTCAAAGGTTATGTCTTCCTCATTGATCATTTCATTACCACTTTCTTGATAGTGCTTAACTCGTTGTATATTCACGGTGAATTCTCTGTCCTCGTCATCAATTAATACCACGGCTCCCGCTCTTGAGGAGCTCTTTACAGTGAATGGCCCATACCATCTGGACTTCAATTTCCCAAGAAATAACCTTAATCGTGAGTTATATAATAGAACCTGATGAGACGAAAAGTGTACCCGTTTTAAGTGGTCATTTAAGCCCTAATTCGAGTAAATATGATCAAATATTGCCCTAAATCATTCCTTTTGTCATTTTAGGTACTTTTGAGAAGAATTCTGGAAAGCATGCATATTTGGACGTTTTTGGAGCATAAAAGTGAAGAAAACGACAAAGTCTCAAAAGAAGCTGGATTTTCTACCTGACGGCGTCAGAGTCACAAGGTGACGCCGTCAAACAACGTTGACAAAGGAGTGAAACTACTTTACACTTGACGGGCCAGAAAGATTTTGGAACATTTACACCTGACGCCGTCAGGTGTTACAAGGTGTAGGCCGTCAGGTTATAAGCTAAAGAGTGACGGCCCAGAAGGATTTAGAGGGTGACGGCGTCAGAAGTAGATCTAGGCCATCCGAGAACCCTAGTG
>LBNU01031746.1:130746-163561 GCA_014162995.1 Artemisia annua
CTTGGTTAGGGAGTGCAAATGTATTGATTGCCCCGTAGTGGGTAATCAACCATTATTAAGTAAATTGGGGGGGGGGGGGGTAAGGTATTGATTACCCACATCTTCCATTCCTTTGCATTCCCTTTTCCTTTCCCATTCCCTTTTCCTTTCCCCACTATTAACCAGGCACACCCTGAGTTCCTCATCGAGGACATCTTTAGGGTTGAGTTTGGATTGAAGTTTCCTATTGGTTCGCTCAGTACGGTATATCTTTTCAAACTTCTCTCCATCCGGGTCATATAGTGTCATCTTTATGTGCCATGACCCGTCTCCTTCTTTAGGTGGTTTGTCCCAATCCCACTTATGATCATTATCTTCGCATGTCCACCTATTCATTCCCAGGTTAATTGGTAAAACTCCTAGGAAATCAATCATCTTCCTAAAAACTAGAGGGTCTTCAAATGGGTCCAATTCGGTGTCCCTAGCCAAGAGTTGTTCTATCGTATGTGTTCGGTTCACAAAGTTCTCTTCTAGGTAAAATGGGCGTTGGGGTCCTATGAAGTATCTATCGATCCAAGGTCCATATCTAGATGGTCTCCTATTTAATTCTAACCAATGGGGCGTTGGTTCCTCATCAGTATCATAGGCATGCTTCTTAACACATAGACATATTGATTGATTTGAAGGAAGACTTATCTTTAATTAAGCATGAATGAATCAAGGGTGAAAAACCCTTAAAAATACTGTAAAATACGACCTAGGGTTTATCCCTAAAGTTCCTCTCAAAGTTGCACACTTTAATGAATTAAAATCCTAAAATATATATAGATATTACATTCTGACGGCGTCAAGTTATAAATCCTGACGTTGTCAACCCGCCGTGTTTAGGGTTCTCGGATCGCCTAGACCCACTTCTGACGCCGTCAGCCTTTAAAACCTTCTGGGCTGTCTCTCTTTAGCTTAACACCTGACGGCCTAGGACTTGTAACACCTGACGCCGTCAGGTGTAAACATCATGAATCCTTCCTTGGTCATCTAGTAGAGTCTGAATCCACCTCCTTCATCTTTAAGTAACGGCGTCAGCTTGTAACTCCTGACGCCGTCAGGTACAATTTCTAGCTTGATTCTTGACTTTGTCGTTTTCTTCACTTTTATGCTCTAAAAACGTCCAAAATGCAATGTTTTCCAGAATTCTTCCCAAAAGTACCTAAAATGACAAAAGGAACGATTTAAGGTAATATTTGATTATAAAATCACGAATTAGGGCTTAAATGATCCCCTAAAAGCGTAACACTTTTCACCTCATCAGAACTTCTGGAGCAAGATGAACAAGTCTTAAGAGAGTATCAAGAAGCCGAAGAACGTGAGGCAGCTGCTCGTAGGGAGAGGGCAGATGCTCGTAGGGAGCGGGCAAACAGAGGAGCACAATATCGATGGGCCATGGGGTTAGCCGCAATCCAATCAGAGTCTTTGACTTCGAGTGAGGAGGGCTATGTCTCGATGATTCGTTTTCTTAATTCGTAGTTTTATTTTCATTACCGTGTCGTAGTTTAATGTTTTAATTACCGTATCGTTGTTTAATGTAATTTCAATTCCATGTTCAATGTATTTTTGTTTATATGTTTAACATATTTTCATTTCCTACTTTACAAAATCTTACAAGTCGTTATAAAACATTACAAGTTCTATAAAAACTTACATTTCCTATTTTAAATAACGTCACAAGTTTTATAAAAAACCCTTTCAAATGCACAAAACATTACATATTTACAACTTTACAAAACAATTACATTTAAAACTTTACAAAACAATTACATTTAAATAAAAGAAAGGAAAAAAAAACTGACATTTGTCAGATTTTCACCCTCGTCGTGCAGACGAGTAGAAGGCTTGTGGCGAGGCGTGAGGAGGGGGAGGGTGCAACGGCGAGTGTGGCGAGTTGCCACATCGGAGTGGCGAGGCTAGACGAGTGTAATTGCACCTAGTTCTCTTAGAATTATCATTGATCAACTATTTAACTCCTTATTAATGTCTAAGATTCTAACTTGTTTTTATAGCTAAGATTACCATACCTCGATTCCTTGATGCCCTTGAACAAGGGGGAGCTCGACTATTGAGATCACATCAAGGCGTAACCTTTTTTATTCTACAAAAAGAGGGAGAAGTGAATATAAACTCACTAAATACTTGTCTAAAATAAATTTTTGATTTAATGAGTTTATATTTTGCAATCATCAAAAAGGGGGAGATTGTTGATATAAATAATGCCTAAAAACGTTATTAATATTTTACGATATCTCTACGTTTTGATAATCACAAAATGTAAAATCATTAAATGTAAACTTATTACGTAAACAAGTATTTAGTAGTAAATATTCATTTTAACATATCAATCACTTAAGGTATGAATAAACAAAAATGACTTATGCATTTTTATGATCAAGGGAATTTTTCTTATTCACTAGATTTTTTATAAAATGTTATAAATATTTTATATATTTTACAAAATCATTTTTGGTAAATATCCATAATAAATATATGAATTTAAATTTTCAACAAAAAATGAAAAACCTTCTCCGGTAAAAGACAAAGCTGAGAGCGGTTATGACTGGGCGCAAAGCAAATTAAATTTAAAAGAAAACGTTTAATCCATAATAACCATTGTTGATCTCACTATAGTTATGAAAGCAAATTAAATTTAAAAATATTAAAACTATTCACCCCTTTTTTAGTTTTCTTGCGGTGAAAGCAACCGTGCATCCATAAATTCACTCCCAATTTTTTTTTTTTTTTTTTTTTTTTTNCCAACAGCATCCATAAATTCACTCCCAATGTTTCTTTTTTTTGTCATAATTGTTGTAAACGAAGAAAGAAAAATATAAAACAGATGACCAGGTTAATCGAAGAAGTTACCTCCTTCTTCTCCGGTGGCGATCAGCTCCCTTGGTGCTCTCGTGGCACCATTCAGGTACCTTTCGTCGCCTGATTTATAATACTATCTTTATGTTGTGTTTTTGCAGTTTTAGTAAAGAAGATAAATATCAGACATAGTGTACGTCTCTCTCTACTTTTCTCTCTCTTCTCTAACATCTCCATCTTCTCCTTCTAACACTATACAATCACCACCACCATCCTCTTCCAAGCAAAACAGACACCACCATGAGTTTCCCTCTACTGCTTTTAATTTCCTTTTTTGCTACATGTTTTTCTTTTGCCTTTCCTGCCCTCGTTTTACTTGTTTTAGTTAGCTTCTTTTTTCCTTGTTGTGTTTTCGCGTTTTTCTCGTTTTACTTGGAGTATAACTGTTTTAGGTTTTTGACCAACACTGCAAGTGTTATTTGTAGCTTAATTAGCATATGTATGATGATCAACGGGTGTCGTTTGTTGTTTATGTGTTCTCTGTTGCTATTGAGTTGTTAGGTTATGTTTTGATCTAATTGTTATGACAATTGGAGTGTTTGGGAGCTAGAATTGGATTGTAAGGATCTGTTATTGGAAGAGGAGTGTAATAATTATTGTGGTTTGTGATTCGAGCTACAAACGATTGCTTCAGATGTGAATGTGTGTGTAGGGTTTTTATGGTTCATAAGTATGTATGTGTAGATATATGTTTACATTGAGGCACAGTGGTGTTGTATAAGGATTCAGTTTGCTTTTGTATGTTACGTAATCCAAGTGTAATTAAATTGGCAAGATAATATTGCTTCTGTGGTTCTGCCTGCATTTAAGAGCAAAATGATGATGAGAAGTATCTTAGGATATATTACTTTTAATGGCTNGTCTAGAATCAACCATTTTGTAATTGTTAAAATTACTTACAAGAAACTTCTTACTTGATGCATCCTCAGCCATGTACTTGGCTTCCAAGGAATCCCATAGTTCTTTAGAAGACTCAACATTCTGATAAATATCAAAGAGTGAATCAGACATACCATTGAGGATTAAACCTCTGCAGACATAGTCATCATTCTCCCACTTGCTTCTTGCTCTCATCTGTTCCATGGTAGCATCATCCCCATGATCTTCAGGAACAGTAGAAGTGAGAACAGACACCACATTCATGCTTGTCAGCAAGAATTGCATCTTCTTTTGCCATCTTCTGAAATCAACACCTTCAAAATTCTCCAACTTGGAAAAGTTAGCAGCCATATGTCTCATAACAGCAGCCATTGATTATCACTAAATAGTTTCTATTGATTGTTGGTTAATAGGTGGTGTTACTGTGTTCCAGAACAGGGTAAAGATAATCAATGAGTACCGGATAATCACTTGAAATTGTGGTATCACTTTCCAATAGAAACTATTCGGCCCTATGCCTGGGTTACACGAATATCTCTATGGGATAAGACCAAGTGATGTTCTTGTTTTAGGCACAAATCAAGAACAGAAGCGTATTCAAGTGTTTAGGGTTTATGTTAATCGTCCCCATGCAGTTGTGTTATGACCTCTATTTATAATAGAGAATACTCAAACCCTAGCCCATGGAATTATGTATAATTAACGGCCCATTAATTATATCATAATACTTTCCATAATAGTAGGAATCAGTGGTTATAATCGAGCAGTACTTTGATCAGCAGTACTTTGATCAGCAGTAGAGTCTAGCAGTAGAGTCTAGCAGCAGAGTCTAGCAGCAGTAGAGTCTAGCAGCAGAGTCTAGCAGCAGAGCAGAGTCTAGCAGCAGAGTCTAGCAGCAGAGTCTACTAGTATAACCACAATTGAGTCAGGGTATTCATGGACCAAATGGGTGTACACTCCGTACCTCCAAACCCATTACCAGGTGTGAACTCATCCCTCAAGTGCACTAAATTTTCCAACAGCATCCATAAATTCACTCCCAATGTTTCTTGTTTTTGTCATAATTGTTGTAAACGAAGAAAGAAAAATATAAAACAGATGACCAGGTTAATCGAAGAAGTTACCTCCTTCTTCTCCGGTGGCGATCAGCTCCCTTGGTGCTCTCGTGGCACCATTCAGGTACCTTTCGTCGCCATTATCTCCTGATTTATAATACTATCTTTATGTTGTGTTTTTGCAGTTTTAGTAAAGAAGATAAATATCAGACATAGTGTACCTCTCTCTACTTTTCTCTCTCTTCTCTAACATCTCCATCTTCTCCTTCTAACACTATACAATCACCACCACCATCCTCTTCCAAGCAAAACTCAGTTTTCCGGCAGCTGACTGCTTTTAATTTCCTTTTTTGCTACATGTTTTTCTTTTGCCTTTCCTGCCCTCGTTTTACTTGTTTTAGTTAGCTTCTTTTTTCCTTGTTGTGTTTTCGCGTTTTTCTCGTTTTACTTGGAGTATAACTGTTTTAGGTTTTTGACCAACACTGCAATTGTTATTTGTAGCTTAATTAGCATATGTATGATGATCAACGGGTTTCGTTTGTTGTTTAATGGCTAAACGATTCAAGTNATATATTACTTTTAATGGCTCTTCTTTTAAAAGCTGTATAACGGCGTTAAACTTTTTTTAGGTTTTGACAGTCCAGTATGTTGTGGATTCATTCAGATCTTGTTGTGGTTTTCTTATTATCTTGTTTCTTTGATGGTTAGTTGGTTTTCTTATTAAAAGTATAAGTCAACCGCTAACGAGTTACCTTATAATTAACACAGATTTGCAGCTATCTTCATAGCTTAACTGCCATAGAAGTTTCCCTATAATTATTTTGATTCAACCTATATATCTTTCAGATCTAACTTTAGTATGAATGTTGTGACTTTCTGAGTGCTAATAGTTTATTCTAGTGATATGTTTTTTACGGTTCAGTATAGATGTATATACTGATGTGGTAATCTTGTTACAAAATGATACTTTTAAGTGGATGTATGAACTTATTGCCTATTTTTGTCCGCCATTTGTTCTTTGAATGTACTTTTGTTTTGACGTTTACTAGCTTTTGATTTTGTTTTCTAGCATCACTATAACTCAATGTTTATTGATGTACCACATTATTATATTGCTTTACTTTTTCAAGAAGTACTTTGCTTAATGATTCCTAATATTTAACAGAAGTGTGAGAAGGAAGTTTTTCTCCCACGAGGCAAAGAGAGAGAGCATCATTCATTTATCTCGGGCATTGGTTCATTCTAGGCAACAAGTGGATGTGCAACGTGGAATAGATATGCTCAAAGGTAAATCTATATTTAGTACATATGGTAATGTTGTATATTCAATATCACTTTATGCTTCATTATTATTTTAGTTTGAGGCTGGCAATGTGGCGATTGGAACTTCTGCCTTATAAGTTCTTCACTATCATATCTTTTTTTACCTTAAGAGAATTATACTTCAAAGTTTTAAATTGCACGATCCTTGAAGATACAATCTTCTGTTTAGTCCTACATTCAATGTGTAGACATCATTTCCTTCCAAACCATGAGATTAGAATTTATTGATTTTATGAATCTTACTTTTTCTCCTAATAGATACTTCGTATTTCACTCCATTCACTGTTAAGTGGTTGGCAGAGATTTAATCCTAGAAAGCTAACTGAAGTTATGTGTGCAGCTTCACTTTTGAAGAACAGCAGCCCATTGGAAAAGAGGGAGACAATATACCTAATGGCTGTTGGATACTACCGAAGGGGTGACTTCCCAAAGAGTAGGATACTTCTTGACAATTGTTTAGAGGTTTCTTCTCTTTCTTTGTTTTATATCATGGCCTCTATCTTATACTTTTTATTCTACATCGCTTGTGATTTTGTATTGCTGATAATGAGTGACTGCCTATATATATGCGTAGTGCAGCCACTTCATGTTATATTTCAGCTAGTACTTTTAGTCTGTTGGTAAGAAACATGTAAGGTAGCTTCTAAAAGTACTCTCATTTTGCATCACAACTACTTTGAAGTCCTCCCCTCCCACGCCCTCACAAGAAAAAGAAGAAAATGGTTCATGCTGACAGAAGTCTCTTATAATCTTTTGTGTTTTAATCCTTTAAAGAATGCATGATAGGCTAAACATGCTTATTTGTCATTTATTTTTCAGATTAGCTCGATTCTATTCAGATATTATCGGTGCTTTAGGCTTTAGTTTTTGATAAAACCATGAACTTTCCCTTAAAAAATATGGTTCAGTATAGTAGGTGACATAAAAACTTAAATGACTGTTTAGTTAATTTTAAACTGTATATTTCTTCTGTAACTAATCTATGAAGTAGAATATTGTCCAACACTGGTACAACTGAAATGTAACAATTGACCATTTGCCTCTTATCTTGCTACCCATCCTATCTATTGTACTACTCCCCTCATTTTTAATATACATAGCAGTAGAAAGAACAATGCGTATGCGCGTCATATATTCTTTGATAATCTAGGTCACCAGCTTAGAAGCGAATGTATGAAAATATAATTGGTAAGTTACGTAAATTATTCTGGTTAATAAGAATTGACTTGCATTCACTTTAGGATGTGGTGATGGAGGTCAGACCTAACAGCCTTGATAGTTTATAGACAGTATGAAGTCATAAATTTGCTCATATATTCTAGTTAATAGACTCATGAAATTGCTCTATGTATAAGTTCATACTGATGCTGATTCTGAGCTCTATATTTGAGTGGAAATGCAAATATGAATAGTCTCGAAGATTCAATTCACTACTCAGTTTTCCAATCTTTATCATAAAGCATATCGTCTTGGTGCTTTTTATTTCCGAATGACTAGCAAGTATGACTCTTGGTGATTGTTGAATGTGTCCAGTGCGAAATAAGAGATTGCTGATCAATGAATGTTATCAGCCATCATTTAAATTATGAATAGTATTATAGATACGTACACATGGAAATGTGATATAAGATAAGTTTGGACGTGTGGTAGTCTACATATGTCAATGTGTGCCTTCTTAATGCTTGTTACTCAAATGTGTTTTATAAGTTGAGTATGCTAAAAGGTAATTTTTCTGAGTGTGATTATGGATGATTTGATGGTGTAATTGTAGATTGAACCAGACTGGAGGCAAGCTTTGTCACTCAAGAAGGCGATTGAAGATCGCATCACTAAAGGTCTTCATATCTTATTTCTTGTGGATATTATATTAGTGTCAGGATTTGCTTAAAAACTTTTTTTTTTTTAATTTTTTATTTTTTTGTTTTTTAATATTGCAGATGGCGTGATTGGGATCAGAATTATTGCAACTGCTGTTGGACTTATTGCTGGTGGGATTGTTGCAGCATTGGCCCGGAGGAATTAATCAACTATGGTTACATCAAGAATGTATAGGAAATGTGTGTCTTAATCAACTGTCATGGAAAATTGTCAAGTCAACTGTTATGGTTAGTATGCAACTTCTGTTTATGGTTAGGAGGAATTAATCAACTGTCATGGAAAGTTGTCTTTATTTATTTATTTATTTATTTATTTATTTATTTATTTATTATTATTATTTTTAAATCAACATCATCAATACTTTCAACCTCATCTTCAGCTATATTACTTGAAGATGGTCGAATCATACCTCTTGGTCTAGGTATGGACGTAAATCATTCTTCATCAAATATAGCATCTATTGACTCTATTATAGAGTTCACCGACACATAATCATTAGGTTCTATAATATAAAACCTATAACACTTGGAATGCTTAGCATACCCAATGAAGATACAATCTATACTTTTCTCACCCAGATTTTTCATTTTGGGTTCATTTAGCCTTACTACCGCTCTACAACCCCAAACTCTTAAATAAGTCAAATTTGGTTCCTTCTTGGTCCAAATTTCATTAGGCATTTGTTTACTATTTTTGTTTGGAGTTCTATTCAAAATATAACAGGCTGTCAACATAGCCTCACCCCAAAATCTTTCACTTAGTTCAGAATAGGATAACATGGAATTCACCATTTCCTTTAAAGTCTTATTTTTCCTTTCAGCCATCCCATTCTGTTGTGGTGTGTAAGGAGCTGTGGTTTGATGTATTATACCAGTTGATTGGAAATAAACTGGATCATAATACTCACCACCTCTATTAGTACGCAATACTTTTATCAAATCTTGTCTTTGAAGTTCTACTTGTTTATAAATTTTATACTTATCAAGAGCTTCATGTGATAGACATAACAATATCTAGAAGCATCATCAATAAAAGTAATGACATGGTGAATGTGTCTTTTAATTCATATATTTTTTTTTCTATGGTTTTGTTTGTTTAAAGTTGTTTGTGACCCACGTTCTATTCTCCATTCTATTGAAGGATGATGTTTTGCATGCAGCATGTTCAAACGAGATTATGAAAGTTTCAAATTTGTAGAAAATTTTAAAAATTCGTCCGGTTATTAAAGTTTGAGACACTTTCAAATTCAAGTTGGCGTGAAAGAAAAAAAGTACTTGTCATATAACAATTGGGAAAGTGTGCTCTATGATATGTCATAGTCATACTAGAAAAGAATATTAGTTTGAAAAAGGGAGGTATAACGGGGTCTATACCCTTTTCTGCAAACCCTCCCTACCCATAGGGTACGTTTTGCAGATTTTGTTTTTTTTTTTTCTTTTTTTTTTATCTGTTTGCTGTTTTTATTTTTGTGTCCCACTAACTTTTGTCCATATCAAAATAACTTTGTTTGTCCATTTTTTGTTTGTCCAATGTTTTTCCAAGTTTTTGTTTGTCCAATGTTTGTCCAAGTTTTTGTTTGTCAACTCTTTTTTTGTCCAAGTGCCTAAGCAGTTAGCACACAATCAAAGCATTTGCACACACACACAACACAAACACAACTGCAGATTCACACAAACACAACACAAACACAAAGTAAGGCTCGGATCAATGTTTCGTCATCGCCAGTTTTTTTGTCCAAGTCCTTTTTTTTGTCCAAGTGCATAAGCACACAAGCAGTTAGCAAACAATCAAAGCATTTGCACACAGACACAACACAANAACATGCACATCTTTCAATTAACACAGTTTAATAACTTTAATTAAAGTAAATAAAAACAGAATAAAAAACCCCCAAATATTTTCGAAACCCTAATTGGTTTTATGAAAAATTAGATCAATCAAAGAATATCACAAAACACATAAGAACAAATAATCATCAACCACAGAACCACCAACACTTATAAAAAATTAGGGTTTCTTAAAAAAACTAGATTTGATAAATTAGCATGCGCATCTTTCAATTAACACAGTTTAATTAAAGTAAATCAAAACAGATTAAAAACCCCCCAAATATTTTCGAAACCCTAATTTTTTTATAAAAAATTAGATCTATCAAAGAGTATCACAAAACACATAAGAACAGATAATCACCAACCACAGAACCACCAACACTTATAAAAAATTAGGGTTTCTTAAAAAAAAATCTAGATCTGATAAATTAATATGCACATCTTTCAATTAACCCAACAATCACCACAGATATCAAGCTAATTTTAAAAACCCCTCAAATATTTTTACGAAACCCTAATTAAATTAAAACCCCCAATTTTTGAAAAACCACCAACACAGATCACCAACAACATCACGCTAATATTAAAAACCCCCAAATATTTTTACGAAACCCTAATTAAATTAAAACCCCCAATTTTTTAAAAACCCCCAACACAGATCACCAACAACATCATCACTCACCATAAAATCCATCACAGATCACCAACAACATCACAAAATAAGAGTGTTTTTAGATCTAAGAACGCTTTTAGATCTAAAATAGAGAAGAGAGAGAGCAGTGAGATAGAGAGAGAGAGAGAGATTAGCGTATGTGTGTGCGTGTGATTTGTGATAAGAGAGAGAGAGAGATAAGCGTGTGTGGTGGACAACTGTCCCCATAAAACGCGTTTTAACTCTTTTATTATTATTATTATAATAATAATAATAATAATTACTATTATTATTATTATTATTATTATTATTATTATTTGTAAAGTATAAGTTTTGTAAAAAAAGAAAATTATAAGTTTTGTAAAAAAAAAGTATTTTGTAAAAAAAAAGTTATGTGTATCATTTGTAAAAAAAAATGTGTAAAAACTTTTTATTATAAAAGTTTTGTAAAAGTTGTAAAAAAATGTTGTAAAAGTTGTAAAAAAAGGGTATACGTTATATTTGTAAAAAAAAGTTATATATTTTTTTTTAAAAAAAAAGTTATATATCATTAGTAAAAAAAAAAGTTAAATAAAAGTTATAAAAATGTAAAAATGTAAAAGTTGTAAAAATGTCGAATTAAAAATGTAAAAATGTAAAACTTAAAAAAAGTACGATGTAAAAAAATGTTATGTATTTTCAGGTTTTCGATTCTTATGAGCAAATGACTGAGTGGGTGCAAAATATAGCTCGGGCGCTCGGTTTTGTAATTGTTAAAAATAGAACCAAATCACTGTTCGGTCAGATGAACGAAATCAATTATAGGTGTACAAAGGGTGGGAAGTATGAACCTCAAGGTAGTGGAAAACGGAAAACCAAAACATGTAAAACCTTTCAGATTAGTTGCGAAATATCATCGAACACAAAATTATTGGATTTTGAGGGTGAAGGATGATACGCATAATCATGATATGCTAGATTCGTTGCATGGTGTGGCATATGCAATGTGATTAAAGAATGATGAGTTGGGTTTGGTCGAAGAATTGACACAAATATAACGTACGACGACGTAATATACTTTCAACAATACAGGGTCGTAATCCGGATAACGNATGATACGCATAATCATGATATGCTAGATTCGTTGCATGGTGTGGCATATGCAATGTGATTAAAGAATGATGAGTTGGGTTTGGTCGAAGAATTGACACAAATATAACGTACGACGACGTAATATACTTTCAACAATACAGGGTCGTAATCCGGATAACGTGTCTAGCCTTAGAACTAAATATAACGCACAAGATAAGCTCCGGAGAGCCAGAACAGGTGATAGAACTCCAATTCAAGTTCTTTACTCGCATTTTAGGGATTCAGGGTATACATGGTACCCGAGGGTAAATGAGCATACCAACGAGCTTGAGGAGCTTTTTTTTGTGCACCCCACGTCGTATGCTCTATGGTGTACATTCCCTGAAATCATGTTGATGGACTCCACGTACAATACCACGAAGTTTAAATTGCCGTTGTTGGAAATTGTTGGAGTAACTTCAACAAATAAAACATTTTCAATGGCGTATAGCTTTATAAGCTGTGAACAAAATACGAATTTTAGATGGGTATTGCAACGTGTGAAGCAAGTGATAGACAAAAGATATTACCCACGTGTTATCGTCACTGACAGAGATTTAGCGTTGGTTCGGGCAATAGAAGAAGAATTTCCTGAGGCTCACCACTTACTCTATCGATGGCATATAAATCAAAATCTGCTTCAGTATTGCAGAAATAGATGCAGTGGGCTAAAAGAGTATGAGTCCATTAAACACAGCTGGGATTGGATGGTTAAAGCTCCGACATGGGAAATGTTCGAGCAACGTTATTACCGCCTACAACAGCGATTGGTCGACCATGCGGGTACTTAATTATTAATTCATTGTTTATTAATAAATAAGCACCCGAATGACCTTTTATTAATTCATTTTTATTTTTTTTCAGATATAAAAGAGTATCTGGATAACTGGCTGCGAGGTTACGCAAACAAGTTTGTCTCGTATATTACCGACCATTATCGCTCCTACGGCCAGACAACAACGTGCAGAGTTGAGGCTCACCACGCGTTGTTGAAATTATATTTGGACGGCACACAGTCCAAATTAGACAGGTTATTGATGTCGGTCGATAAGATTCTCATTTCGCAAGAAAATGGGATAAAAGAGAGTTTTAATAGAAGCATCAACGAGAAACAAATTAAATGTAATGTATCACTATTTGAAGAATTGTGGTATAATGTTTCCCAACATGCTTTCGATCTCATGTTCAAAGAACTCCAGCGGCCGATCACCGCAGACCAATGTAGCCATAAGTTGCATGCAATATATGGACTACCATGCTTTCACATGATGCAATTCTACATATGTCGTGGTAAGTATATTAAATTTATAACTATCAAGTTGTTTGTCCCATTAATATCAGTAACTTATATAAGTCACTTTTAATGAATTCAGAACTCCTCATTCCACTGGAATCAATTCCTATTTTTTGGAGAACCCTGTCTGTTCCGTGGCCTGTTATCAATAGGCCACCGCCTGAAGATGATGATGATAATGATGATGATGATGATGATGATGATGATGATGATGATGCTTCGTTTCAAAATGACATTCGACAATTCACGAATATGTTTAGCAAAGCATCGTCGTTTGTCAAGAAAAATATGATAACGAAGTTGAAAGAGATAACCCAGCCTGAATCTATTGGCACACGAGAACCTGCTATTCGTAAAAATACCCGTGGACGTCTAAGCGCAAAGGACCAAAAGGGCAAGGCTACACAAGTCCCGGACTTGAATGAATTCCCGGACTTGAAAGAAGTACCAATCGTAGATCACCGAAGAAGTACAAATTCAAGATCTACGAAAGTCCTGAACTTGCGGAGAGACCCTCCTAGACATAGTTCGTATACGGGTGATAGTCTACGCCACAGATTATATGTTGGAGATAGTGTGAGCAATGATTTTATTGAGCATATTCCACAGTTTTTCCGTCCATACGTAATAATTATACATAATTTTGTTGGTGATGGAAATTGTGGGTTTCGGTGCGTTTCCCACATTCTTGCTCAAGACGAAAATAGGTGGGCCGAAGTCAGACATCTGTTATTGCAAGAGTTAGACAGACATAGGTAAACTTACATAAGTATGTGGCACCAAGATGACTTTGACCGAATTTGCTATACAATAAGCTGGTTCCATGGAGGTGAACCTGATGGTCACTGGATGATGATGCCATACACGGGGCTGGTTATCGCTTCAATGATTGAGCGACCTGTTGTATTTATATCCCAGCAAGGTTCCACCACATGTTTTCTGCTTTTTACCGGGCCAAGGAATCCTGAGGATCACGCTTGTCAGTCGGGTGCAAGGCTCCATGATCTTTTAAATGAAATGAATAATCTTCATATGTCGTAGATGATGTTGTTTTTAAATAATGTGTTAACGTTGTTGTTTAATTGAATGATAACATTTGTTGTTACAGTCGTTTAATGTGGTAACGTTTAACGGGTTATTATTCTATAAAAACGCATTAGACGTTATTATTCTATAAATACAAAACATTAGACAAAACTTTATACAAACAAAGTCGTTTAATGTGGTAACGTTTAACGGGTTATTAACATTATACAAAACATTAGATAAAACTTTATACATACAAAACATACAAACTTTATACAAAACAAAACATACAAACATTACAAAAAAAATAATAAATAAATAAATAAATAAATAAAACCACAAAAAGACAAAAGCACCACAAGTACACCATTTAACATAGCCCCCGTCTTTATAACCTAGGCCTTGAAAAAAGTTAAAAGGGAATCTGGGTGTATGGCTCAATGACGCCAGCTATTATATGTACGTGGTTTGCATTAGGGGTGTAAACGAGCCGAGTCGAGTAGAGTATTGACAAGCTCGAGCTCGGCTCGACATATAATACTCGAGCTCGAAACTCGGCTCGAGCTCGACCGAGCCTCAAAATTCAAGCTCGAGCTCGGCTCGATTACTAAAACTCGAGCTCGAAACTCGACTCGGCTCGGCTCGTATATATTAAATAAAATCAAAAAGTCACTATCAAAACACAACTTTCTCAGCAAACTATTGTAGAGTTAACTTGCTAAAAATTTCACAACTTTGTACAAATTGTAAAAACCCTTTTAACCTCAGCCCTCTGGGTGTTGCTCCTTTTCGTTTGCATTTGCAAGGCACTGTACGAATTACCAATTCTAGTGGCTGCAACTAATATTTCATTGTGAACAAAAATTAATGTTTTGAATAAGGTTTAAGGCTTCTTCCATCAAGATGGCTTTATCTGGGATAGTGAACTAAGAAGTTTTGATTGGCGGATTTAGAGGTTTGTGACTTTTGGTCAAATTGTAGAAGATGAAAGAAAAATGACGGCACCAACTTGGCAATATGTGTGGTTAAGTGTAAAAGTGGATAGGGTTTTTTTTACCTTTTCTCTTTATATGAGGATAATGAAAAGTAATATATGTTTAAATAAAGGGTATATATGTAATTTTTAAAAAGCTTGTTAAGGCTCGCGAGCTTTACGAGCCGAGTAACTTAAAGCTCGAACTCGACTCGATATCTTACACGAGTAGCTCGAGCTCGAGCTCGACTCGTTTAAAATCGATTCGAGTCGAATATTTTTCGAGTCGATCTCGAGTTGCTCGCGAGTTGTCTCGGCTCGATTACACCCCTAGTTTGCATAGACCGCATATTGGTCCAATAAAACAATTTATATGTAGTTTGCAACTTTCCATAGACCATGTAATTGTCCAGTAAAACAATTGTTTAGTTGATTTTGTTAACTATGAAAAATCACTCATACGCTTTGTTTGTTTACTTATCTTTTTTGAAGTTTTTTAAATACTATATGAAACATGTAGCCTAAAGTAAGATGAATCAATTGTTTATATGTACGACATTACGATGTGTGAAAACTCAATTAATTATTTAAAGCGGTAATTATCAAAATAGATTACTCGCCTTACGACTCATCATTTTTCATACTTAAATTTTTTAAAAGTTTAAAATAGACTGGACGACTGGACAACTTGTATAACGCAATCACAAGCCAACAAGCGTCCAATTATTGTATGTGGATTAACCTTTATTTGGTTGTTTAAGGACACGTGTCAAACGTAGACACGAGTTGCCCAAAAAATGAGTCGCCCATGGTCTATTTTGGACTTTTGAAAATTTTAGATCTGAGAAATAATAAGTTGTAAGACGATCGGTATAGTTTGATAATTTTCCCATATTTAAAACATTATTCAACATTTTAGCTTCTATTTGAAAGCTAAAATTAAAGAAATAAGTGTGTCTAAACCCATAAAAGTGAACAAAATGACTGCATTATGAAAGACAAAAACTGAAATGTCGACACGACTATAATTTGTTGAAAACAATAGACCGTTGCCGCTACGCGTGGTGCCCGGTTACCAAATTTTCACACGCAAAAAAACAATCCGAGAGAACTCGGCTACCGATAAAAGTAGGACAAAAACCCATTTATACGCGCACAAACACATATCGACTACCAAGTTCAACTCGAAGTTAGACATTGCTGAAGCTATGCAATTATGCCCTTCGAAAAAACGGTTGTTCAAAAAGGATTTCCTAACACTACAAATACAACATTTCAAAAGATAATTATTCCCCGCCAAAATTGTCAAATACTAGACACCGTTAGACACTAAAAACCGCTGCCGGTAGGCGCGGGTACTTGGTGTAACACCCGGTAATTTCCAAACTATTTTTACTAGCCAAATATTTTATTTTACGTTACCTGAGATTTTAAACTTTGCATTCATGTGTTTTGGGCTTGAGAAACGAGATATATATTGAGAAACGAGAATATTTGGACTTTAAGTGAACCCGCACAACCTAGGAAACTCGAATCGAATTGTTTTTGCCCAATATATTGAATTATTTTGATTTTGAGAAAAATATTGAAGTTTATACATGATTTTATTGGAAAAATGATTTCGTGAACAATTGCGCAAGTTTCGTAATTTTTCGAGTCCGTTTGCTATGTCGAATGAGCCCCGAATCGTTTTCGTGAAAAATATAGCCTAATTGGCAAGTATAGCCCCTCCGCCCGAATGTTTCACTTCCCACCCCCACATCTCATATTTTCATTTTCACCCCTGAACCTTTAATATTTAAACCCTTTATTTTATTTTTATTTCATTTCACATATAAAACACACACACACCCACCCCTTATTTCTCTCTCTCCCCTCGCCAGAATCTTCATCCCCTCCCGCCAAACACCAACAGTTTCCGGTGCCGGCCACCGGAAATTTTTTTCAACGAACCTTTCTTCGCCGATTCGATAGATCGGTTAACCCACAACCTTTCTGGAGCGTTTGAGCTCACGACTCTCACCGTAGCACCCTCACGCGCCACCACAGTTCGCCGCCACCATCACCGAGACGCCACCACCACCTATCCATTAATACCGACGGTAAACCCAACCCCCACGCACCCCCACTCTGTAACCACCCGTAATTTTTCGGACTATTACTTTAATAGTGGAATAATTTGTTTTATTCAGGAAATGTGAATCATTAATTTCTGATGTTTACTAATGATTAAAAATTTAAAAACAAGAAGAGATCTCGTTTTTCCTAAAAATGACATCACACGCGTACCGACACCGTATTCGTAATGGCTTAAATCCTATATATAATTTTTATTTTTTTTCCGGAGTCAATAACTTTGCCTTTATATTATTTTATAAAAACGTTTCCAAAAATATATTTCCCGCAATTACCAAACCGAGGTACCGCGATTACACTTTAGCTCAACGAAACACGGGGTACACAAAATACACCCAACGATAATAAAACAAAGGGATAATTCCATATTTACCCAACATGAAAATCAAAATACCATATTTCCCCAAAACACAAGTTTTTAGTACATAAGTACAATGCTTTTAAAGCATGTGTTGGGGAAATATGGAATTATGATGTTTAAATTGGGGAAATATGGAATTGCCCCTGAAACAAAACCTACTCTATTACACTAAATAAAAACACAATTTTTCATTCCCCATGGTTTTATTTTTTACTTTTCTCTTTCTCTCCCATTTTGATAACACTGCTCCTCACCTTCTCCACCTCAAAACTAACGCCTCCCCTTTTGGTGATAATCACCCTACGCCATCACCTTTATCACATGGGTCAAACAAGTAAAGAGAGGAGAAGAACCGATCTATCATTTTCATACTTTCTCTTCTTTCCACAAGAGTCACGAGACTACCTTGAAAGTGGTGGTTGATAGCAAACTTTTCTCAAGATAGATGGCACTAAAATCGATCCAGGGAAAGAAGGAGTCAAACTATCTATTTATTTTATTTTTATATATATACCACCGAGCCACAGGTATGACACCACTTGTATCAAAAATCAAAAGGGTGTTTGGTGGTTCCTGTGGATTTGGCTAGGTGATTTGCTTGCTCCATTTCTGGTCGACTTTCAATAAGGTTTCACTTGGTTTCCTTTTTCTTGTATATTATTGTTATGATTATTGTTAAGTTTTGGTGGTTTGGTTGTAGTAATAAATTGGTAATGGGTAATGTTTACACCGATCGATCTAAAATTCTCTTTTGTGTTTTGATCCATGTTGGTATAAATCTTGTGTGGCAAACTAATAAATTATACACAAAAACTAGATTGGCTCATGAAGTGCTTATAATTCTTCTAGCTTATTTCCCCTTCCTGGTATATAAGTGTTAAGATTTTTGGGTTGTATTTTTGTTGTGTTTGGCCTTGTTTGGTGGTCGAACCACTGTGGGTCGAGCCACAGGGGGATGTTTTCTTTTTGACCTTGTTACTTTTCCATCTATGAGCAATTCCAATACTAGATGGATTAAAAAGATTAAACTGGGATTTCGTTTAGTTGTGGGTATTCTCTTCTTTTGTTGCTTTCATTCGTTTTCTTTCACTCAAGTTACACCTCATGTTTGTATGTCATCTGCGTGTTGTATGTCTGTTGGGTCGAGCCCAACTCGCTGCCTAACCGCGAGCCAAGCCGCCCAATTAGGGTGCGTTTTGTTACCGTCGGGTGTGTGTTGGTTGCTTACCCGAGTCGACTTAGGTGTGTTCGGTTGATTTGCTCACTATGTCGAAAACAACAACTCAAACCAACTAAAAACGTTATTTTTAAACCTACATGTAATTGGTTTCATTTTTACTTATGGCTTGTGTTTTGTCAAACTACTGTGGACCGGAACCCACTGGCCCAACAAAGGGTGCATTTGGTACAAATTATAGTAGACGTGGAATTGGTTAATGTTTGTTTTCAAAATTTCAGTTACTAGACTAAACAGGATTTAATGACAAACTATGATTTTGGGGATGCACTTGGTTATAAATTTAATTGTGTTGGTGTGTGTGTTGAGTAACAATGAGCCGACAGGCCCAACTCGAGCCCAGCTCTGGTGTCGGTCTTGCTTAGTTTAGAAATCCCAAGTCAGTTGCCTATTTTTGTTAATGTGGTTCCGGCTTAATCGACATATTATTTGCACGACCTGTGTTCGGCTTATTTCAACTTTTCGATCTCTACTTAATTCCCTCGACATGCTTAGAGCTACACGACTTAGTTTTTCAAACAAAACTAAACATATTCTCAACAATTAAAACTATAATCTATTAAATTAAACTTATTGAAAGCTAATAATAAGTTTTAACTTTTAAAGTTGTTGGTTGATATCACCTATTATGCTTATCTAAACTCAATATAACAATTTAAACTTATAAAAACTTATTCGATTATAATAAACAATATGAAACAGTTTGTTATTCTAAAATAAAGATTGGGACATCTAGTCATCTCGTATGATTAAAACTTATACACGAGTCATGCCCGATTTTCCAAAAATCCTACACTTACAAGTTACAAGTGTATTCTAATACAAACTCTTTTAATAAAACTATTACTTGGAATATAATTTTTACAAACTTCTATTATATCTTGTATATTTTATGAATACTCTTAAACGACATTTTTATAATCCGGATTCGTCTACTATTATATGAGAATACTTTCCATGCATCGTCCTTCTGTTAATGTCATTTATTCGTCTTCGATACTTTTATTATTGTAAACTTATATACCCATACACTTCCAAGAGCCAATACTTGCAAATACTTACACACACTTAAAAGTTGTTTTCAAACTTAAATGCTGCCACACAAGTAACAACGACACAAACACTCTAAAACTTTTAAACTTCATCGAGTGTCAAACTTGAAACTGTAAACTAAACTTGCCATACTAATCTAGGTCGCGTGTCGGTGCCGCACACTTATACTATTTGACTTTACTCTATTCGGACTACTTTGCTAAGGTGAGTTCATGACCCCTACTTTTACTTGTTTTATAACTGTTTTAGGGGGGAATACATGCTCATTTTAAATCAAACTCAATGCTTGTTTATGATTGAACACATTACTTGTTCCTACTTAAAAGCATGATTTATTTACTTATTGCACATTGAATTACCTTATTTTAGACACAAGTTTTTAAATCATATATGTGAGTTTATAGCCCCATTCTTTACTTATACCTGTTTACAAACTACGGGGTAAGAAACATGCAAAACATTTTCTGGACCACTATATTGTTTTATCTTTCCAAAAACTATTGCGTGGATAGCCTAAGCCCCTGAACCCACTATCATGCCCACTTTCATGAGCCGTTAATTCCCGTGAGGAAGCGCGATTGATATAGATAGATCTATCGGGGGTAACTCCCCCCGTTCGGTTGGCCAGACAGGTCAATGCGAGCGTATACCAAGTCGAATTACGAGTGTATTGGGTTAAACACTCGCTATGGGCCCCTGATTATCATTTATACACTACATTGTAGCGCACTGAACTGTTGAGCTTCGGTTGCATGAACTTAGTGCTAGCACAATAGACTGTTACTTTGTGTGACATTATATTCTTTGTAATGATCACACACTATGCCTATGGTCCAACTTTATGTCTAATACTTATGGTCTACTTTGATGGTACTTTTCATGACACTGTTAGTAAAGCAGTGGTCACCAATACTAAATTTGATTTGTATGTGAACAATTATTCATGCTCGAAACCTTGTGGTCCACTTTAATATTTTACTTGAAGGTAAACTTTATTTTCATGAAGTTGTGAGCGACACAATGGTCACAATAGCTTTCTAATGAACTCTGTAGGACCTTAGATCTATCAACTTTATCACGAATACAAGCACAATATGTAGTAAAGATGGTGACTTGATGATATATATGTATGTGTTTTAGAGAGAGAAAGTAGAATGAAACTAGAGAGAATATTTCATATAAAGCACACACAATACACACACAAGCACACCTTACAAATGAAGGTTTAGGTGCCTTATATACTTCCTTACATAAGGCTTTCTATGGGCTTGGGCTTGGACTTGGTTTATGTTTACTTCTTAATAGACTTACATAATATAACACATGACATGCTAGTTTACCAAGTTCAATGCCCAACTAGCTTAGACTATTTTCTACAAATATCACACGACACACTATATTACCAATATGAGAACGACCATCACTTTTCTATAAATCTTAAATGCTAACAAACTCACATTACTTTTACTGCTTTATCATAAACCTATGAACTCACCAACCTCGTGTTGACACTTTTTAGCATGTATTCTCAGGTGATAATTTTTGGAGGTGATTGGCAAACGGCATGGCATGGTCATAGATGACTCTGATAATCAATTCGGACCACTTAAATCTTCTTATGGGCCTATATTTTCGCACTATTTTCAATTGATGTAAACATAATACTTTTGATTATGAAGGTTCTAATGATAAATCTGTTTTTCTATACTTTGTGTTGTGATACCAGTTTAGTAGCACCCAAACATGTATGCTTCCGCTAAACCAGATTTTGGGGGTGTTACACACTCCCCGTTATTTTTAATTATTTTTGAAACCCTAACCCTAAATTTTTATAATAATTATTTCTATGTTAAAACTTTTTATTAAATCTTTTGTTTTGGTTAAAATTCGTGTGGATCCGTTTGTTTTCGCCGTAACTTGCCTTGACCCGGTTGACTCACCGAGTCAACTTAGTGACCCGGTGGGGATTTGTTATTATTGTTGTTGTTTCGATAGTCGTGGTGACAGGGAATTCATATTTTTGGATTTAGTTTCTTATTGAGGCTCGGTTTGGTTTGCTTTGTCTCGGCCGAGAGCCACAACCCTCAACGAGTTGGGCCGTGACGTTATGGACCCTTTAGTACACGAGACGTTAGTCTACGTTAGGCTTATAAGACCTATAGGAATTGACCCTCCCGCCATGTTGTACTAAGGTCGGTCCACATGTTCAAGGTGTACTAGGTATTCGGGCAAGTACCTACTTTGGGGGCATTTATATTATGAAATTCCGCAGTTATTTGTCGAATTTTGCCAGAGATACTGGTGCTGTTTTGGTTAATGTTTTGCGTGTCATGATCTTAGTATGCAGGCAGATAGACAGTATTGTCAGCAGATTATATACGTGTTAAATACCCGATATTTGTATTTGTTACTTATATCATCCTGATTAAAATCTTGTGCTCAAACTATTTATTTAAACATGTGGATTACACTCAACCTTTGTTTTGACCTTTTAAGCATTTTATCTCAGGTAACTAGCTTGTTGATTTGACTTGAAGTGCATGTTTTAGGGCGAATGGAGTTGGCCGAAGACTGAGGCGGCTATCCTGAGCTTTCTATCTATCTTTCTATCTTTTCTTGCTATCTATCATTCGAATAAACCTTTGAACCATGTTTTATATTTTCCGCTGCAAACTATGTTTTATCCGCTGCTACTCAGTTTTGAGATATGTTTTGAAACACCAAATGCTTTATATCTATTCGAATGGTATGTTTTGTTAAAAGGTCTCGATGTGAGATTGTTTTCTATACTTGTGTTTGTGATTCCCCTCGAGTAATACCCTTGTAGAGTATTATATCTGCTTCTATCCCTGTAGAGTATTATGTATGCTTCTATCCCTACCGGCGAGTTGCCAGTTGCACCCTCAGATCACCCACTTGCACCACCTGGTTCCCCTCAGAACCCACCACCTGTTGATGATAACACTGAGGTTGAGTATGGTATTGATGAGGATGAGGAGATGGATGATGTTGATGATGATGATGACGATGATGATGATGATGATGATGATGATGATGATGTCGGTGATGATCCTGCAGAGGAGGAAGAGGTCGTTCCTTGGTCACCAGCAGTATCCGATGTGAATTACGAGTCGGATACTTCAGAGGCGTTGGGTCATGCTTTGGACACTGAGGCACCGTCTACTTTCGAGGTTGGAGAGTCTTCTACGGCTCAGCTTGTATCCCCATCAGAGCTTATAGAGCAGTTGAGTGGTTTGAGGCACACCGTCATGTGGTGTCAGGGTAGATATATGTCGATGGCTAGGACATTGTGTGGACGACAGTATGAGGCTATGGAGTTGAGGAAGGACATCAGGAAGGGGAGAAAGGAGTCAAATGAGTTGTACTGCAAGATGTATCAGCAGGAGCGAGGTTGGATGAGGTAGAGGAGACCCAAAAGGAGATTTTGGATCACTTGGAGTCACTAGAGAAGAAGGTTGACAGAGATGGCGAAGATGGTGAGTAAGTTGAGCAAGAGCAAGGTATTTCTTGACATGCGTAGGAGTGAGTATGGGAGTAGCATCCGTGAGTTGAGGAGCGAGGTTCATGCCATGCAGCAAGAGTAAGGTGAAGTACGCGACGGGAACTTTGATTGAACATGCCTTGTCATGGTGGAATGCTTATGCTCGGGATAAGGGATTGGAAGAGGCATTGATGTGTATCAGGAGTGCAAGTTTTAAATTAATAACACGATCTACCAATTTTTCAAATGAAACACATACGGGCAAGTATACTCGTCCGTGTGTAGTAAGAGATGAAATGGTAAGCCGAGCTCGTTCACTAGGATTTGTTTTGTTTATGAACGTAATTTTTGATTATAACAAGTACTAAGTAATGATTCGTAAGCACGCAAATGATGATGATGATGTAATTCAATATATTAAAAACTACACTTACCTAGACTAGTTTGCACACTTCAAATGATATGATTATGACAATGGTTCTCCAACTCATTTGATCAATAAATTAGATGGTGTTCTAATATGATTAGTTGGTATACTAATCCCTTTTGTTTTCAACACTTTCAATCCTCGTCAAGATTTTAATATGACAAAAAAAATATGAAGCCATGATCAAATTAAGACTAACACAATTCAATCACTTGATTCGCTTTCGTTTCACAAGTAATCAACAACTATCATTCTTAAGTTTTCCAAGTTTAACCAAGTTACTTATGAAATGGTCAATACATAAGGTAAATCCTTCATAGACAAAGCTTTCACAATTGATTAAATAACAATGTTTCTTTCGACCTTATACACCATTAATAATCAACCAAACTTGATAACTCTTTTGTTTTTGAAAACTTGAAAAGAACACTTTGATCTTAGCTTTTCGTGAAATTAGAACCATAGAGTCATAATCAACCAATATTCATGCAACAAACATCATCTAGGCAAGTGCATAAGGCACTTAGCCGCTCATGGCAAACAAAGAAATAATCACAGAAATTATATCACTTGAAAACATGATTAAAGAGTCTTACAAATGTTGTAATGATGATTACAAGACTTGAGAACAACTATAAGACAACCAACAATGATTCCTTGAATAATTGAAATGATTGATGATGAATACAAGCCAACAATTTCCAATGTTTTTCTTCTTTGTAGCCTTCTTTTAGATAGATTAGAAATGATGTAAAGATTAGATACTTCTCTCTTAGCTAGGCTTCTTATTAATAGAAAAACTACACTTGGCCAACAAGCAAGTTTCTTGGGCACAAAGTGTCATAAATATTCTGCACTTGAAGTAAATGAGCCATAATGACAACCCACTTGAAGAGTTGGAACATTAATAGTGATTATTAAAGAATCCATGATTTTTTAAACCCAAGGTTTGAGTCTAAACCCAAGGTTCGGGTTTCAGCTTGAGATTTGTAGTATTTGAAGTGAACCTTTGGTTTGAACTTAAACCTTTGTTTTCTCTCTTGAACTTTAGTTGAAGAAGAAAAATGTATTTCATAACAAACTTTGCATGTGACTTTTAATCATCAACACTTGATCTTTTATTGAACTTGGAAGTCTTTATAACTTGATTCTTTATCTTTAATGAACTTCTCGAAGACTTTATCATGGGGCGAATTCATCTATTGTGCAAAAGCTTTTGATTGAACATCTTTTCTCCATCTTTCTAGCTATTTCTTGGACTTGATTGTACCTGAATTTAATTATATATTTTGCACCTTTTCTGCACAATACGTTCACAAACACAACCAAATATAACACACAAACAAGCAAATAACGCGACTAAAACATGTACGAAATGAGCGTTATCAAATTCCCCCACACTTACACTTTGCTTGCCCTCAAGAAAATCTAGCTTTTAAAAAAATTGAATCCACATGATACAAAGAAAATGATTCTAAAATGAGATGCAAATCCATCAAGTACAAGTACAAGAATAGATTCATCTTTTTAAGTTTTTATAAATGAAAAAGTCGAGATGTTTGACAATACCTTAATGATTCTCTTGCTTGACAACATGTTAGAACACCTCACGAAAAGGAATAAAGTATAATTCACTCAACAGTCATTTATTTAGTGATGAAGTATATAAGAAAATCACACTCATCGCTCAGTCATGATCTAAATATTACCATAAGCTTGTACAAGAAACAAAACTCCACCGACATGGCGTAAGCACCAAGTGTAAACATCTAAGAGGACTTTTATTCGGGCTTAGGCTGAAGGGTAATCTGCGGTTTATGTGTAAATGTCTCTTGCAAAAACATCCTAGATCGCTGGCACGAATTCTTGATCACTCAAGAACCGGATGGTCACTAGAATATTCATACAATTAATACCTTCACAAATATGATAGGTGTAAAATAAACTTCACAAATAGTCAAAGTCTACAACCAATTGTTACTAGCTATATCAACCTTTATCACATGAACTTTAAGATTTCCTTCCTTGATCGATATCATATTATCATAGCTCATTGGCTATACTTGTCATCTTATAGTCCTGATGACTTTTTTTTTCATCGATCACAATAACAATAGATCTTCCATGAGATTATCATGGAGTTCGCAACTTTCTCAATAATTTAAGGATTCCAACATAACAACCATCTTGCCAAGTAGCTAGTAACCCACCAAGACTTGACTATAGGTAAGGTTAAGGCTAAAAGTGTAAAATCTTTTTGTATTTTTCTGGTATAACAAAAGAAAAAGAATGGCTCAGCTCAAAGGGGTGTACTAATGGTATCTGTTGGGAATTATATTTATTGATTTGATGATACAAAACAAGAAGAATGAAACATGAAGGGTTTAAAGTGACAAGATGGGAAACTACAAAAAGATGGAGGATTTGGAAGATTCTAGAAGAATATTTAGTTTCCTAATTGTATTATGATTCTTCTTGTAAACCCTAGATGTCTCTAGTATATAAAGAGACATAGGGTCATTAGTTTCATTGTACGTACAAGATGTAAACACAAAAGGTGTGTGTGTGGGAACCTAGGCGTAGGGATTTGGGAAACGCCTAGGGTTTAGTTAGAGTTAGTTGTTTAGTATAGCCTCAAGGTCGTTCTACCTTGATCAAATAGGATTGGAGCTGTAAATTATTAAGTTTTAGAGATTATGAATGTAAAACCTTGTTCATAATAATGATTGATTCTATGTTTGAATATTCCGCCTTCATTATTATGTGTTCCTAGATATAATATTAGACCTCGTCTAAGAGCTACAACGATCTTCACAATTGGTATCAGAGCTAGGTTAGCTCATGATATCTAGGATTAACGAGGTGTTTATGATCGTGTTAGATGGTCGAGAGTTTTGTTTTGAAGAAACTTTTGTTGTCGAAGAAAAGCGGTTTGTCAACGAAGGATACCTGGATTACTTTTGGTTATTTATCGTCGTTGATATGGTTGAGGTATTCACATCCCACTTTATCTTGTTTATTCTCATACTAATTAATTGTTAAGGGGGTTCGCTGTTAAGATACGTTAAAGGCAATCAGGGATTCAATACTTATTTAATCGATTGTGGGGTTAAATTTATAATGGGTGGTAAATCACATTAATGGATTGCGTTAAATTAGTGCTGGTGGTTTGTCGACATGTGAATTAAGTGTGTTCACAAGACTTGGATTTTGATTGGTGATTTAAGTGAATAAACCTTGTACGAATTAATTATCATGGGACAGTGGTAAATTTTCATTGATTGGTGAATTAATATGGTTCTGAGTTAGAAGCAATTCTTGTCATCTACTGCATGGTATTATCTCGTATAAATTTTCAAGTGGATTGGTGACTTCTAAATCATTAATATCGTGGGACAGTCAACGATTGAAGCTGAAGTCAAAAGTTAGTAGCGATGGCTTGTTGTTTCATTGGTGATGCAATTGAGACATCATAAATTGGATATTGTTATATTATAAAATCATGGCGGGATTATGTGTGATGCGGTATACAGATTTTACGCTGGTCTTGTATGATGATTGGCTCATTCGTGGTGCTTGGTTTTTGGTTTTATTCGAATTGGGCTACTGATTGGTCGAATTGATTCTGCTGCTACACGTTTGGAAGTATTCGTTACTTGTGCAATTGGAAGAGTCAAGGTACTGCTATATTATAAGGTGCTGCTCTCAACGTACTGCTGTGACGAAAGTACTGCTGTCCAAGCTCATCAATTCAACGTACTGCTCTCAAAGTACTGCTTATCAAGTTTGGAGAGTGGGTCGAAGTTACTTAAACGGATCAGTTTGGATTTGAAAGTTATTCAAAGGTACTGCTGCTCTTTTAATCAAAGTACTGCCCGTGATTTGTTCAAAGTACTGCTACAAGATAATTTATGGAGACATGTAAGAGCTTTATGGTTCAATATATATGCATGAGTTAAGAGCAGTAAGGGGAAGTATCTACAAGTTTGATTGATATTGATAGTTGGTTTTACACACATAGAATGATTATTTCGTTCACACACACAGGAAGAAATTTTTGTTCTTAAAGGTTTTAAAAGGCTCGTATTTGGTTCTTTTGGATTAATTGATTACGAAGAAGGTTGAATATCATTTATTTGATGTTGTAGTTGAGTTTCACAGGTGCGTGTTCTTATCATATCTCAAAGTTTGAGACACTTTGAAGATAACTTGTTCGTGCGTTAAAGAAGTGACAAAGACTTGATGAATCTAGCAATGTGTGATTTTTCTTATGATGCTCTATGCACACATTGGCTATCACTTAAAGGAGTTACATTGTAGTGCTCAGTGTCTCATATTAGTTGAGGATTTTGTCAAGAGGTTGCGGTCTACTTATATTTGGTGTTTCATATAAGTTTGGAGTCACATACTAAGTACAAGACATAAGACACAAGTTTGGGTTATTCTACTTCTTCATCAAGTTTGTTATATTTGGTTTTCTTCATCAGTAATCATTACAAGGAGCTTACAGAATTGAAGATTCAAGAGATGGTAAACACATTGATTTCAGGGGAAGTATCTAATGATGTGTTTAATCATTTGATGTTCATGCACCACTCAAGGGGAAGTATTTAATTTTTACTACTGTTGATCACTATTACTACTACTGGTTGGAGTTTTCTATTGTTTTGGATTCATTTTTCGTAAGCATTTTGGTGTTCTTCATGGAGGGCAATTTGAAACAATAGAAGGCTTTGATTAGAAGTGTGGTATTGGTTCGTGGTGGTCAAGATCATTATTTGTCTACGTTCTCTATTTGTTGATAAAAAAAAGGGGAAGAAATACTAGAGTGGCATAGCATGATTTTAGAGGAAGACAAGATTGTTTCATTCATGGCGAGATTTCATTATCTCAATTTCTCTACTTCGTCTAGGGAAGTTCGTACAAGATTCGTGGTTGTTTTGTCATCATCGAATAGGGGAAGATTGTTGGGAACTATATTTATTGATTTGATGATACAAAACAAGAAGAATGAAACATGAAGGGTTTAAAGTGACAAGATGGGAAACTACAAAAAGATGGAGGATTTGGAAGATTCTAGAAGAATATTTAGTTTCCTAATTGTATTATGATTCTTCTTGTAAATCCTAGATGTCTCTAGTATATAAAGAGACATAGGGTCATTAGTTTCATTGTACGTACAAGATGTAAACACAAAAGGTGTGTGTGTGTGTGGGAACCTAGGCGTAGGGATTTGGGAAACGCCTAGGGTTTAGTTAGAGTTAGTTGTTTAGTATAGCCTCAAGGTCGTTCTACCTTGATCAAGTAGGATTGGGGCTGTAAATTATTAAGTTTTAGAGATTATGAATGTAAAACCTTGTTCATAATAATGATTGATTCTATGTTTGAATATTCCGCCTTCATTATTATGTGTTCCTAGATATAATATTAGACCTCGTCTAAGAGCTACAACGATCTTCACAGTATCTAGCACTAAAATTGAGTGCTAACAAATAGGTTCATATGAGAGTTTTAACTAACCGATGTGATTAGCTAATATATCAATGGATGTAACATGAAGGCCATTTGGTTGAATCCTAATTTGCCTCTTATCACGCGAATACACTTTCATCACACGAATGTGATCTCACTGCGGTCTAGTAATGATTTGCAATTACAAGTTCTAGAATAAATAAAATCGCCGGCACACTCATAGCAAAAGATCAAGCATAAGGGATATATGCTATATACGAAAAAGGCTTATCCTCACAAATTTTTTGTGGAATGGGCTATAATTGTGCTAGCAATGTTATCGATCCAAGAATGGATTGCAATGTAACCTAACACCCTAGCACCCACCTCCATCACCTCCTCGTCACCACCTTGTCCAAACCGACTCCACGACCTCCATAACCACCACAAAAACCCCTAGGCCGACCTATAGCTTGTATTAGTCATCATGTAGCTTAGGTTAGTGAGCTACTAGCTTGTCCTAGTCACCTCCCCCCCTCGACACCTCCTTCTTCCTTTCTTGGTCACTACTCCAAGCGTACCCTATACATACCCCCCGTCCCCTCTCCATTTCATTCACACCTCTTCTCTTCTCTTTACCTTAAACTCTCTGGTCCTATTAGTAGTAGTAAGTCCCTAGTATCTCTAGAAGTCGAGTGCTATAGGTCTTGCATGCTTGTCGAGTTGTTTTCTTACCAAGAAAACCCTAAACCCTAGTTAACCCCTCATTCCCCTACTCCTGGTCACGTGAGCCTTCTATACTTGTTATACTAGTTTCATTTCAGTCCTAGGATAGTATTAGGATGCCTTAGATCACATAGGAACCCTTGCCTAAGCCTTGATCACTAAAACTTGCTAGTTATCTTTTTAAAACCCTAATTAGAGTCGAATTGCCATTTTATTGCTATAATCCCTTATATTAAGCTATAATCTAGTTTAGGTAACTTAGATAAGCTAATATTAGATAAACATAAGCTAGGAAACCTTTTTGTTTCATAAAAATATAGTTTGCATGGAATTAGGACTAGTTTTGCAAAGTTTTCCATGCATAGGGGTATATATGGTAACTTTCTGAAAATATTAATTCTAGGGACTGTTTTTGATATTTCTTAGAAGTTATAAGTATAAGGACCCTTTTTGCAAAGTTATAAAACCTTAGGATAGAAATAATCACAGAAATTATATCACTTGAAAACATGATTAAAGAGTCTTACAAATGTTGTAATGATGATTACAAGACTTGAGAACAACTATAAGACAACCAACAATGATTCCTTGAATAATTGAAATGATTGATGATGAATACAAGCCAACAATTTCCTGCGTTTTTCTTCTTTGTAGCCTTCTTTTAGATAGATTAGAAATGATGTAAAGATTAGATACTTCTCTCTTAGCTAGGCTTCTTATTAATAGAAAAGCTACACTTGGCCAACAAGCAAGTTTCTTGGGCACAAAGTGTCATAAATATACTGCACTTGAAGTAAATGAGCCATAATGACAACCCACTTGAAGAGTTGGAACATTAATAGTGATTATTAAAGAATCCATGATTGTTTAAACCCAAGGTTTGAGTCTAAACCCAAGGTTCGGGTTTCAGCTTGAGATTTGTAGTATTTGAAGTGAACCTTTGGTTTGAACTTAAACCTTTGTTTTCTCTCTTGAACTTTAGTTGAAGAAGAAAAATGTATTTCATAACAAACTTTGCATGTGACTTTTAATCATCAACACTTGATCTTTTATTGAACTTGGAAGTCTTTATAACTTGATTCTTTATCTTTAATGAACTTCTCGAAGACTTTATCATGGGGCGAAATCATCTATTGTGCAAAAGCTTTTGATTGAACATCTTTTCTCCATCTTTCTAGCTATTTCTTGGACTTGATTGTACCTGAATTTAACTATATAGTTTGCACCTTTTCTGCACAATACGTTCACAAACACAACCAAATATAACACACAAACAAGTAAATAACGCGACTAAAACATGTACGAAATCAGCGTTATCAAATTCCCCCACACTTACACTTTGCTTGCCCTCAAGAAAATCTAGCTTTTAAAAAAATTGAATCCACATGATACAAAGAAAATGATTCTAAAATGAGATGCAAATCCATCAAGTACAAGTACAAGAATAGATTCATCTTTTTAAGTTTTTATAAATGAAAAAGTCGAGATGTTTGACAATACCTTAATGATTCTCTTGCTTGACAACATGTTAGAACACCTCGCGAAAAGGAATAAAGTATAATTTACTCAACAGTCATTTATTTAGTGATGAAGTATATAAGAAAATCACACTCATTGCTCAGTCATGATCTAAATATTACCATAAGCTTGTACAAGAAACAAAACTCCACCGACATGGCGTAAGCACCAAGTGTAAATATCTAAGAGGACTTTTATTCGGGCTTAGGCTGAAGGGTAATATGCGGTTTATGTGTAAATGTCTCTTGCAAAAACATCCTAGATCACTGGCGCGAATTCTTGATCACTCAAGAACCGGATGGTCACTAGAATATTCATACAATTAATACCTTCACAAATATGATAGGTGTCAAATAAACTTCACAAATAGTCAAAGTCTACAACCAATTGTTACTAGCTATATCAACCTTTATCACATGAACTTTAAGATTTCCTTCCTTGATCGATATCATATTATCATAGCTCATTGGCTATACTTGTCATCTTATAGTCCCGATGACTTTTTTTTTTCATCGATCACAATAACAATAGATTTTCCATGAGATTATCATGGAGTTCGCAACTTTCTCAATAATTCAAGGATTCCAACATAACAACCATCTTTCCAAGTAGCTAGTAACCCACCAAGACTTGACTATATGTAAGGTTAAGGCTAAAAGTGTAAAATCTTTTTCTATTTTTCTGGTATAACAAAAGAAAAAGAATGGCTCGGCTCAAAGGGGTGTACTAATGGTATCTAGCACTAAAATTGAGTGCTAACAAATAGGTTCATATGAGAGTTTTAACTAACCGATGTGATTAGCTAATATATCAATGGATGTAACATGAAGGCCATTTGGTTAAATCCTAATTTGCCTCTTATCACGCGAATACACTTTCATCACACGAATGTGATCTCACTGCGGTCTAGTAATGATTTGCAATTACAAGTTCTAGAATAAATAAAATCGCCGGCACACTCATAGCAAAAGATCAAGCATAAGGGATATATGCTATATACGAAAAAGGCTTATCCTCACAATTTTTTTGTGGAATGGGCTATAATTGTGCTAGCAATGTTATCGATCCAAGAATGGATTGCAATGTAACCTAACACCCTAGCACCCACCTCCATCACCTCCTCGTCACCACCTTGTCCAAACCGACTCCACGACCTCCATAACCACCACAAACACCCCTAGGCCGACCTATAGCTTGTATTAGTCATCATGTAGCTTAGGTTAGTGAGCTACTAGCTTGTCCTAGTCACCTCCCCCCCTCGACACCTCCTTCTTCCTTTCTTGGTCACTACTCCAAGCGTACCCTATACATACCCCCCGTCCCCTCTCCATTTCATTCACACCTCTTCTCTTCTCTTTACCTTAAACTCTCTGGTCCTATTAGTAGTAGTAAGTCCCTAGTATCTCTAGAAGTCGAGTGCTATAGGTCTTGCATGCTTGTCGAGTTGTTTTCTTACCAAGAAAACCCTAAACCCTAGTTAACCCCTC
>LBNU01031747.1:0-18362 GCA_014162995.1 Artemisia annua
ATGTGTGTGTGTGTGTGTGTGTGTGTGTGTGTGTGTGTGTGGTAATAATGTATGCGCACAGATACGGTGTGTCATGTACGTCCAGAGTCATGTCCTTTAAATTCCTGTGGTGTGTCTGGTTTGGTGCTTAATAAAAAGTTCATGTATTGCATTACTGTTTTTATATTAGCAACCAATCAAAATTTAGTAAATTATTTTATGTTTAATTTATTTTATGTAATTTTTATACAATGATATCTCATACAAACACAAATCTACAACGAATTCAATGAAAGTCTTTGTATTTTGATCCATTAGAAAAGACCATGAACAATACAAGAGAGAAATTTACTATGTTTATTAAATCCATTTTACGCAAATCTACAATGATCAAAGAAAGTCCTTGTATTACGATCCATTAAAATAAACCACGGACAATAATTTGAAAAAAATTTACTATTATTAAATGGTGTATAAGAGTTCTGTCGATGCTCACACTTATATGAGTTCTGAAAAGAAAGATCCCCTATATATATATATATATATATATAAATATATATATATATATATATATATATATATATATATATATATATATATATATATATATATATATATATATATATATATATATATAAAATGCGTGGTTGTTGTTTCTTCTTATCCGTCTTATTTTAATTCATATACTGAAAGGCATCCATCTTAGATAATTTAAATTTATATCATCTCGATATAAGAACTTGTTTATAAGAGAAAATGGTCATCTTGCTTAAATCTTTCAAATGAGAAGAATTGATCGTAAATTACTCTTTCCTTGATCTATATATTCGGCAACCACTTTATAGATGAAGGACAACTTTTTGAATGCTTAAAATCATGGTTGTCAGGATCCCGATCCTGATCTTAGGATCTTACGATTTTACGATACTACAAAGCAAAAATGATCCGGATCTTACATATGATCTTTGAAAGCTTAAGATCTTATAGGATCCCAATCTTANGGTTGTTGTTTCTTCTTATCCGTCTTATTTTAATTCATATACTGAAAGGCATCCATCTTAGATAATTTAAATTTATATCATCTCGATATAAGAACTTGTTTATAAGAGAAAATGGTCATCTTGCTTAAATCTTTCAAATGAGAAGAATTGATCGTAAATTACTCTTTCCTTGATCTATATATTCGGCAACCACTTTATAGATGAAGGACAACTTTTTGAATGCTTAAAATCATGGTTGTCAGGATCCCGATCCTGATCTTAGGATCTTACGATTTTACGATACTACAAAGCAAAAATGATCCGGATCTTACATATGATCTTTGAAAGCTTAAGATCTTATAGGATCCCAATCTTAACCATATGATCTTAAGATCTAATCCAATCCGATCCTACTTTTTTCGGATAACAAACTAAAAAACTGCAAATTTCTGAATTATTTTTTTGTAGAATTTAAAAAACAACATGTTAATCTTATTAAACATTTCATAATCATAATTTAGAACAACTTTTCGATGAAACATTCATATAATTGTGTGTTTATGATATATAATAATTTGTAAATTTGTATAATATTACAAAAACTATTAAGAAAATGACATTATAGTAGGATCTTAAGATCCCGATCCGATCTTACGATCATGATCTTGCAAAGACAAAAACGATCCTGGGTAGGATCCCGATCTTGAAAACAACCAATAACACCGGTGTACGTAACCGAGAAACATTTCTTAAGACGTTCAAGCACATTACCATATAGGAAGTTGGTCAGTTTTCTTAAGCCTAACGCGAAATCAATCACCCAATGCAATTAAACAAACCAACAATCAATAATTAATAGCTAGGTTTCATTAGATCTAAGCAAATACTAAAAACGTAAGCTAGCATGTTAAAAGAAAGACAAGAATAAAAGATAATCAAACAACACATAGACATATTGAATGAATAAAAGGTAGACTTATCTTCAATTAAACATGGATGAAAGAAGGGTTTGAAACCCTTACAAAAGCTGTATAATTCGGCTAGGGTTTGTTGCACAAAAGTTCCACACCAATGAATGAAAATTCTAAATCTATATATAGAGAATACAAGCTGACGGCGTCAGGTTAATTATAAGTCCTGACTCCGTCAGAACGCCCTGTTTAGGGTTTTCAGATGGCCTCCAAACACTTCTGACGCCGTCGCTTTATAAATACTTATGCACCGTCTCTCTTTGGCATTACACGTGACAGTCTACTTCATCTAACACCTGACGCCGTCAGCTGTTAACCCATAAATTCTTTAGTGGAGCGTCTAGTGTAAACACATATCCATCTCTTGTGTCTTCAAGTGACGGCCTCACCTTGTGGTGTCTGACGTCGTTAGGTACAAATTCCAGCATGGTTTCTTGACTTTGTCGTTTTCTTCACTTTTCACTCAAAAAAGTCCAAAATGCTCAATTTTTCAGAATTCTTGTTCAAAGTACCTAAAATGACAAAAGAAACGATTTGAGGAAATATTTGATCATAATATCACGATTTAGGGCTTAAATGACCCCATAAAAGCGTAACAAATATTTCCTTATCAGTTTGACAATCGTCCCAAAACAATATGTACAAGATAATCGAAACATTTGGAGTACTTTAAAACATTAACGCACATATGGGGGTAATTGATGTTCTTCCCCATTACTCCATTACACTAGTACTTTACCCATAAGTCCCAATCGTCCCAAAACAATATGTACAAGATATGACTCGACTTAGAAACCATGTAACCAATTAGACAATTAACAAAGGGTTTAAACAAATAACAATAATGCACTAAAGATGAGTGCATACAAGGTGGGCTAAGGCGATTTGGGGGTACATTTAGGGGTGGATTGTAAACAAATTCTTCCTTTAAGTAAAATGCTTAAAGTTAGAAACGAAAAAGATAGGCTCTGAGGGGTGTGATGCAGGTTTTACTGACCAGATTTTAATATTTATAAGTGTCTCGTTTACCTAAGGTCTACCTAATGCACTCGGGCAGTGTACCCGGTCGTGTGAGGTATAGCTAGATGGTAAAGCCGAGGTCGTCCAAAGAGCTATGAGTTTGGATCCTAATTGGAGTCTATGTCACGTTTATAAAAGGGGTTTATGAGTTGAATATATAATTAAACTAATGAAAGTAAATAACGAAAACAAGTAAATAACTATAAGAGAATCAATAGGGAGAAGTAGAGTTAACCTAATTACTACTCTTGTTATTATTAGGATTAGTTCTCTAACCGTTATAAAGTCGGCAGACTCCTATGGTCAATTTATCTACCCTATGATCCTAGATTCCTCACCAAGGTAATTGTTAGTGACCAAGGGTCATCTGGTAATCTATTTTCAGTAATAAAAGTAACGGTGCATCATATCATATCGTCTGGGGATTAAATTAATTTCGGATCAGAGGGTTAAATCACCTACGTCTATCTTACACCTTGTCCTATCCAAAACTATTGTAAAGCCTTGGGTTCATCGGTACGAAAATGTAAGAGTCATTAAGTGCCTCTACTAACATGGACAAGTCTAACGAATGCGGCATGATCAGATCTTACACCCCTCTAACTCCGTTAATTGTCTAGCATCGGTAGGTGGTCCTAGGGTTAATTCACACGTGTATGGTGATATTGCTATCACCAAGTTGCATCCCTAGCGACTTGCTTCCTAGGGTTAATTCCACAAGTCTCTAGGGAACAACCAATGTTAATCACTACAGAAACTAGAGTGTCCCAAGCCTCGCCATGAAAGTATACAAACAATAGATAATAGATGCGTAGAAAACTAAATCAAAACAATAACAATTTCATAACTAGGCTAACACCAAGAGGTGTTTAGCCACTCATATTCATAATTGCAGTGAAACAAGTTTGAGTTAATACAAAAGTAAACATGAATCGAATACAAAACAAAGGTATTGATAAACTTATGATTGGTGTGTGAATCCTCCGTTGGAAATGACTTCTATGAGGCTAGAACTTCGTTCCTCCTACTCTCTGAGTTTCTCCCAACTTCTGTGTGGTGAAAAGTGAATGAATAAACTCGGATTTAGGGCTGGTATTTATAGGCCCGACTTTGTTACGGCGTAGCTGATAAGATTGCTACGCCGTAACCTTTGTAAATAAGTGTTACGCCGTAGCTTGTTCAAGTGCTACGGGCGTAATATCTTGATAAGAGTCTTCCTACAGCATAGCTACTAGGGTTGCTACGCCGTAACTTCTTCCTTGGCCTTCTTAGTTCCTCTTGACCTCAAATTGGGGCTTACGTCGTAGCTGGAGAGTTGTTTACTCCGTAGAGCCCTTTAGTGGATCATTACGCCGTAGCCGTATGACTGGCTACGCCGTAGTCTTCATAAATTCTTTCTTACGGCGTAAGTTGATGTCCCTTTACACCGTAATCTTCATAAAGTCTTGGTACGGCGTAGGTGGATGAACCTCTACGCCATAGTGAGTGCAGAATCCATAATTTCCACATATTTGCTTCAAAGTCCTTCCATTTCCGCGTATGTTCGTTCTTTTACTCATCTTTACCCTGAAACCAAAATAGGAAGAAATAAGAGTATATATTCTTCATACAAATAGAAAAGATGAGCATTTTAGGGGGAAATTAACACTTAAATCATGGGTATATTTGACGTCATCAAATATCCCCCCACTTGAACTCTACTTGCCTTCAAGTAGACCTTTGATGTGTACTCACGGTGTGTACAAGTTTTAAATTTATAAACACGATTACCGGATCTAGAAATAACACATACGAGCAAGTGTACTCGTCCGTTATAGCAAGATAAGGATGGTAAGTCGGGATCGTTCGCAGGGATTTGTGAGTGAACCAAAGCGTAAGTATAAAAGTAAATTCGATTTCAAGCGATAATGATAAATAGATAATTCAAATGATTAAAAACTACACTTGCTTAGACTAGTTAAATACTAATAGGATAATCATGACTGTGATAACTCAATAACATGTTGGTAATTTAGAATTAGTTGGTGTTCTAATCTATTGTTTCTACAAGTTAAACTTTCGTCAAGATTTTAGTTCATAAAAACAAGCATTAGGTTTGGACCAATCAATTCAAGATCAATTCAAGGTTCATAAAGTTGGATTAACAACCTTAAACACAAAAATAGTTTCTTGTTTAATCAAATACTCTTAAGAAATGATCAATACAAAAGGTAACCTAATCATAGACAACAAGGTTACAATTGATCATAAAATACTAAAACTTTCGACCAATTAGGCGTTTATAACCAATCCGATTTGATTATCAAAAAGTATTCTCATTACAATCGTACCTTCTTTCCTTTGTGTAGTCAAGAATAGTTATGGTGAAAAATAATCATTCATAGACAAATGATTATAACTAGTTGAATAATAACAACTCTTTCGGCCAATGATATTACACACAACTAGTTAAACTTGACTCAACAAATGTCACTATAAAACTTAAGTCTAATTGGGTCTTAGAATTGACTTGAAATTGAATTAAAACATGTTATCACAATCATAGACTAATCACTAAGTAATTAACATCATCTAAGCAAATGTAAAAGGTTACTAGCCACTCATAGCAAACATGAACATAAACTCAGAATATTGAACATAAGAAATCATGATTAAAGTCTTACAAATGTTTGGAATATGATTACAAATGAGTAGGAAATGATATCCTAGGTGTTGGTGTTGACTTCTTGAGAATTTGACCTCCGGATGTTGACTTTTTGGACCTCCAATGTATTCTGCACTTCTATGGACGACTTTGAGAACTTTGAGACTAGTAAAGAACTACTTGATGATTGCTTTGTTGTTGTATATTGATGTTGTGAAAGTTGTGTGTTGAAATGAGTTTGCAAAGCCTCTATTTATACTACTCCACAAGCCTAGGATCATAAATGCAGCAACTTGGCCTCCAAGGTGAATAGAAGGACCTAGAATACCAGAAAGAATGACCTAGAATCGGGTAGAATGAAGTAGAATGAAGTTTGCAAAACTTGTACGAGCTGGCCAACCGATCGGTTACGGGGCATGACCGATCGGTTGGATGGAACATCTAGGTCTAACCGGTCGGTTGGATTACAACCGATCGGTTACTCTGGACAATTTCATCTAACCGGTCGGTTGTAATTATGACCGACCGATTGGAAGGGTTCTGACAGCTAAAATTTTATCTTTATCTTGGCTCTTCGTTCTTTGTCCAAACTTGATTATTTCTTGTCAACGAACTTTGGAATGATGAAAACTTGGATTCTTCTTTGTGAAATGCTTGAACGAATTGAATCTCGAGTTGGAAATGACAAATCCTTCATTTCTTTCACTTTTCCTTGTTTTTGGCTACAAATGCTTGCAAACACACTTTGATACGATTTAGTAACAAAAACAACCAAAAAACATATGAATAACGCTACTAAAAACATGCACAAATTGAGCGTTATCAACCTTATTAGAATAATTCTCAAAAAGATATCCCCCATGAATTAGGAGAATATGAATTTAAAAACTCCCTATGCTAGAATATATCAAAGCCGAACACCTCACAAAATTGTAACAAAAACTCACATCTCTCTCCTAATCTAAGTGTTAATTTCGGGGTGATCACTCAACGCACAGTTATAGAATATATTCTATCATAGGCTTGACAGTTACACAAATCTCTACCACTAGAGCTAAGGTCGAAACAATTCTTAAAGGAAATATTGGGTGAACACATATAAGGCTTTTGGGTGTAGCTTTGTTACTAACATACTACGGCAAAGGCGACAAAGGCAATGGTACATGACCAGAACGCCGGGCAAGACACCAATGACTGCTCAAATCCCTCACCTAAGCATGATTCACAACTAAAGGGTAGGATAAGACATGGAATGCACAATAATGGTGTAAAATGAAAAAGAAAGCAAATAGTCTTAGCCTATAACCGAGTTGCTACCACTTGCCGTTCATCCAAAGTCCAAGTTTCAAAACGCAAGAATTGGATCATGTAACAAGTGTGTGCCATTAGAGGACGTCATGATGGGCACCTCGCTTGGTCTTCATGTTGGTGATCAAGAACCAACAACTTCATTCTTCAAATATGACCGAAGTGGCCTCTTCGATACTAATTCCTTCAAAGCTCTTATTATGGTGCTATACAAGGTTGCACCAATGATAACATATCTACATACGAAAATTCACATTTTTTTTCATAACTAGTACAATAGAGATATCCCCCCACTTGGGATGAACAATACATTTACAATAGTGGGTTTTCTCATGATCTTCAATGATTTGTCTTCAACGTAGGTGTGATTCTTGAATCTCTTTACTTGGACCTCAAACTAGAACAAGTGGCAACTTCCCAACCATAAACCAAGACTACACGGTAGGCGAAGGTGTATAGGCGTATCGAAACAATATAATGGGTAAGAAACGAAAGGATAGGCTCAAAAGGGTGTATCTAGGGGTATCTTGCACTAAAGGTGAGTGCAACAAAGGGTTTAACACGGGGGTCGAATAGTCAATGTGACTAATCGATAAACACACACATAAAAGTTATTTGGGTGATAATCCTAAAATATTGCCTTCTTAAAAAGTTTCTTCCAAATGTATCAAGAAATAAATGATTTCAAAATGATGTAAAAGCCAAGTTCTAAAGTTTACAAACTACCGGCACACTCATAATTTTGGTGGATTTGGGGTAAAACAGGGGAAACTGAAATAGGCTAAACCTCACCATGGTATTAAGGGTTAATGTGCTCGGCTAAGGTCCATTCTAGTTAGGTTCGGAAAAACATGTCAAAAGTTTTAAAAGTGGCATAATTTTTCAAAATAAACTAGAAAAAATAGGGCAAGATAAAGTTCAAGTATATAATTCTACTCCCGTCCCCCCACTTGAGTTGTACAAAGTCCCTTTTGTACATAATATAAAAATAAAGAGGAAAAGTAGAATTAGAACGAGAATTTCCTTGAAATTCGCTCTTGAAAATGGTAGAAGGATCATGTTGAAAAACGTGCCTTCGCTTCGCCTAAAGAGCAAACTTCAATTTCCTGGAATCACACAACTACCAAAAGCATAAAACCTAAAAAAATAAAAAGAAAAAGAAAAACCTAACTCACTTTCGTAGGAATCACGGTTGCATTTAGCGTATACAACAAGCCTTTTAAATCACTTGGTGTCCCAAGTGGACGAGTGAAGTCTCGTGAGGGTTTACAGGGAACACACCTACAAAGTTCATTTAAAAAAAAACTAATACAAGTTTAAATAATGTTTTGTAAAAAATAAAAAGCATTTTTTAAGGTTCAGAAGGTAGCTACGGCGTAGCTGAAATGAGGTGCTACGCCGTAGTTGCTGATTTTAATCCGAGTGACCCCTGGTGGTTGCTACGGCGTAGTCAATGAAGGAGCTACGCCGTAGCAATGTTCTGGAGGATTTTTCTTGGTGCAAAAGTCCAAAAATTAGTTCCCCATCGCAATGCTTCCTTTAGTACCTGCAAATTATTAGTACAAAACATACCAAACCAACAAAATAAAGAAAAATAAAAAGGAAAAGGATAATTCGGGTTGTCTCCCAAAAGAGCACTTTTGTTTATTATCGAGTCTTTAAGTTAGACTCACTGCCATGCTCTTCAAGTAGGATATTGGGCATTCTTGCCCTTGTTCTTGTTCCAAGGAGTTGGTGAGTGGTCCCAAACATTAGGAGCGATATATGGCGTCATGCTATACCAATCTTTAACTAAGAAGTTAGCCTTGACCCATTCGTCATGATATTGCATCTCTATTTGCTTGTGTAGTGGTTTATCTCCGAACTTCACCCTTATCCAATTGCCAAATGATATACCATGGTAACCTACTTGATTTCTCTTGTTTGCGTTAAAACATGCACATTCGTTCCGTTTGGCCAGATTTAGTTCGGGCATCCTTCCTCCATCACATTCTTCTTTGCAAGGGTCACATGTAGGCCAAGCTTGGGTTGTTCCTCTATATGTCATAATGGCGGGCGTACAATGGTGAACTGTCCATTCTACCTTTTCGTTCAAATTAGCATTCATGAAATGGACTTGAAACCATGTTTTGTTGATAATCCGTTCATCTTCAAAACACCACCAAACCTTCCCTTCCTTCTTTAATCTCCTAATTCTAAACATTCCCCCTCCATTACAATTTTTGACAATGGGATCACACGTGGGAAGGGTTATTCTTGACCCGTTGACCATGGTTGTTGATGGTTCACAACAGTGAAGTTTTGCTGCAACAGTCACCGGTCCTCCTTCTTCATCTCCCGTTTCCAATCGCTCATCCTCTTCATCAGTGTCATCCCAAAAAGATTCGTCATCCGGATATGAGTTGATTTCTTGCTCATATTTAGAGCACAATGGGGTTGTATAAGAGAACACATCATAAGAGATTTGAAGTATTGGTGAGATTTCTTCTCCTATTTGATCGGCCTTGCAAGAACTTACTTCCTCTTTACTTAAAATCGAGGTAACCATACCCATATTAAACACAATCCTCTCATTGTATACTCCAAATGATATCTCTTTCTTAAACACGTCTATTTTGGTGTGTGCAGTAGCGAGAAACGGTCTTCCCAGAATTAGGTCCTCCTTAGGAATGTTAGCCATATCAATAACTACAAAATCCGCAGGGAATAAAAATTTGTTGATCTTAAGGATGACATTATCTACTATCCCGATAGGGCTCGTTTTAGTAGTGTCAACCATTTCGACCCGCAAACTAGTTTTCCTTAGGCTTGTTAGTTTAAGGGATAGGAATAAAGATAATGGCATAATGTTGATACTAGACCCCAAATCCGCTAATGCAAATAAGTCAGAGTTACCGATTTTGCAGGGCACCACAAAGCTTTCTGAGCTATCCTCCTTCTTTGGTAATAGGCAAGGCATCTTTTCAAGGTTCGATATTTTTTTGCGAAAGGATGTTCTTTCCATCATCATCAGTGAAAACTGCCTTGCATGCTACAATAGTTTTCTTGTTTTCTTCGATAATGTTATTTTTGTGTATGTTGTCGGCCAAATCATCAATCATTGCTTCAAGATTCTTGAGAGATTTATCATGGTCAGCAAGGCTCTTGTTAGTGGCTTCTTGAAAGTTCTTCAACCAAATATCCTGCTCTCCTTGTTTCTTCCTAGAATCATCAAGATACTTGTTAATAGTATCCTCGAGGCTTGATCTTCTTTCCCCATAAGGTTGCCGATTATATCCATATGGCCCTGTACGATAACCGTTACCTTGGAAAGGTCTACCTTCCCCATACTTTACTTCTTCAGTTTTCCCATTGCCCTCGTTCAAGGGGCAATCTTTAGACAAATGGGGACCTTCACAAACCTCGCAACCAACTTGAATAGCATGGACATTTTCTTTCAACTTTTTCATGTCACGTCCCAGGCTTTCGAGTTTGTTGGTGATTAGGGTAATTCCATCCGAGTTCCCAACAATGCTCCTACTACTTCCTCCTTCATGCCACTTTTGAGAGTGGTCCGCCATGTCTTCAATAGCCTTTAAGGCTTGAGCAGGAGTCATACTAGGGATTGGTCCCTGAGAATCTAGCATTTGGCGGGTTGAGATGTTGATCCCATTGTAAAAAATGTTGACCATTTGTTGCTTGTTGAGATCATGAGTAGGGCACTTGTACAAAAGATCATTGTACCTATCCCAAGCTTGGTACAATGTTTCATCCCCGTCTTGCTTGAAGTTTTGAATGTCTTCGAGCTGTTTTGCCGTCCTTGAAAGAGGGCAATACCATTGGATGAAATGCTTCTTCAAAAGAGCCCAAGTGTTTACTGTCCCTGCTGGTAACCTATCAATCCATCTTTTTGCTGCTCCAGTCAATGTCATCGGGAATACTCTGAGCATTATCGCATCATGAGATACTCCCGGGATGTTGAACAAAATGACAATGTAGAGAACATTGTCGATGTGCTCATGAGCATCTTCCGTCTTGCTTCCTGTAAATGGGTCTTTCCGCAGTTCCCTGATGAATAGATTTTTAATTCCAAAATGCACATCATCCCCAATAGCTGGCCTAACCAAACCAGGCCCTTGCTCTTCTCGTGTGAGAGCCAAATACTCTTCAAGTGTAAGGTTGTCAATGTCAATTTCTGCCATAGTACCCGAAACTTGAATACACCCGTGAGTACTGAAAAGAAAATAAAACAAAAATTAAAAACTTAAATAAAATCCTAATAGCTCCCCGGCAGCAGCGCCAAAAATTTGATGCAGGTTTTACTAACCAGGTTTTAATATTTATAAGTGTCTCGTTTACCTAAGATCTACCTAATGCACTAACGGGCAGTGTACCCGGTCGTGTGAGGTATAGCCAAATGGTAAAGCCGAGGTCGTCCCAAGAGCTATGAGTTTGGATCCTAATTGGAGTCTATGTCACGTTTATAAAAGGGGTTTATGAGTTGAATATATAATTAAACTAATGAAAGTAAATAACGAAAACAAGTAAATAACTATAAGAGAATCAATAGGGAGAAGTAGAGTTAACCTAATTACTACTCTTGTTATTATTAGGATTAGTTCTCTAACCGTTATAAAGTCGGTAGACTCCTATGGTCAATTTGTCTACCCTATGATCCTAGATTCCTCACCAAGGTAATTGTTAGTGACCAAGGGTCATCTGGTAATCTATTTTCAGTAATAAAAGTAACGGTGCATCCTATCATATCGTCTGGGGATTAAATTCATTTCGGATCAGAGGGTTAAATCACCTACGTCTATCTTACACCTTGTCCTATCCAAAACTATTGTAAAGCCTTGGGTTCATCGGTACGAAAATGTAAGAGTCATTAAGTACCTCTACTAACATGGACAAGTCTAACGAATGCGGCATGGTTAGATCTTACACCCCTCTAACTCCGTTAAGTGTCTAGCATCGGTAGGTGGTCCTAGGGTTAATTCGCACGTGTATGGTGATATTGCTATCACCAAGTCACATCCCTAGCGACTTGCTTCCTAGGGTTAATTCCACAAGTCTCTAGGGAACAACCAATGCTAATCAGTACGGGAACTAGAGTGTCCCAAGCCTCGCCATGAAAGTATACAAACAATAGATAATAGATGCGTAGAAAACTAAATCAAAACAATAACAATTTCATAACTAGGCTAACACCAAGAGGTTTTTAGCCACGCATATTCATAATTGCAGTAAAACAAGTTTGAGTTAATAAAAAAGTAAACATAAATCGAATACAAAACAAAGGTATTGATAAACTTATGATTGGTGTGTGAATCCTCCCTTGGAAATGACTTCTATGAGGCTAGAACTTCGTTTCTCCTACTCTCTGAGTTTCTCCCAACTTCTATGTGGTGAAAAGTGAATGAATAAACTCGGATTTAGGGCTGGTATGTATAGGCCCGACTTTGTTACGGCGTAGCTGATAAGATTGCTCGCCGTAACCTTTGTAAATAAGTGTTACGCCGTAGCTTGATCAAGTGCTACGGGCGTAATATCTTGATAAGAGTCTTCCTACGGCATAGCTACTAGGGTTGCTACGCCGTAACTTCTTCCTTGGCCTTGTTAGTTCCTCTCGACCTCAAATTGGGGCTTACGTCGTAGCTGGAGAGTTGTTTACTCCGTAGAGCCCTTTAGTGGATCATTTCGCCGTAGCCGTATGACTGGCTACGTCGTAGTCTTCATAAATTCTTTCTTACGACGTAAGTTGATGTCCCTTTACGCCGTAATCTTCATAAAGTCTTGCTACGGCGTAAGTGGATGAACCTCTACGCCGTAGTGAGTGCAGAATCCATAATTTCCACATATTTGCTTCAAAGTCCTTCCATTTCCGCATATGTTCGTTCTTTTACTCATCTTTACCCTGAAACCAAAATAGGAAGAAATAAGAGTATATATTCTTCATACAAATAGAAAAGATGAGCATTTTAGGGGGAAATTAACACTTAATCATGGGTAAATTTGACGTCATCAGGGTGTACTAGGGGTATCGTGTACTAAAAATGAGTACATCGCAAAGGTGTGGGAGAATTACCTGACCAATGAAGTCAATGTAATTATAAAAACAAATGTAAAACATGGGTTATCCTAATGCCTCTTATCATGTAGTAAATCCTAACTACACGAATGTAGTCTCATTTGTGGTCTTGGGATGCATCACAAACGCAAGTTCTAGAATCTAACTACTACCGATACACTTACAAGCACTAATAATGAATGCTTTTTCCTAACAAATCTAGGGGCGAACCTCACATATTTGGGGTGGAAATTTTTGATTGGTACGGTTTTTGTGCTAGTCATATAACTCCTATCCATTAGACGCTTATTAAGATTAAGGTTTTACTCCTAAATGTTGTAAAAAATTTTAAATTTGGTGCTAAAATTACCCTAACAAGTATTACTCTCAGTTCTATTACACATCTACTATTAAACAAACAAAAATCAAGTGCAATTGTAGTTTCTAAGGTATCCTCATTTACCCCCTTACACTTAAGTTGAACATTGTCCCCAATGTTCTTGAAAAGTAATAAAGTAAAGATAAATGAAAAATGAATGAAACAAATACTCCCCTCATTCGCTCGTTATTGATGATGTGTTAACACGGTTAAATCCTCCTCCAAGAAAATGTGAAAACTTAAGATTAAAGTAACGCCAAAAACTTGATGTGTTGCGTGTACATTTTCTTGTCCAATATAACCTGTTAGATAACTGAGAAAACAAACACGAAAACCTCGCATAAAATTGGCGGTAAACTCTACATAAAAGTAAATCCTAGAAAGCAAGTAAAGATATAATGCTTGTGGAATGAATATTTGCAGATTCCTAGAGTTTATAAATTATAGATTATACGAAACCTTATAATTCCAGCAGAAAAACAAAACCTGGAAAATTTTGTAGAAAATACGTCTGACGCCGTCAGGTTATAACCCCTGACATCCTTAGAACTGTTCTGACAGAATTTTTTTATACTTTGTTTCCGGAAAATTTCTAGAAAAACCTATATTTTAATTCCTGGAATCTTGCAAATCATTCATCATGACTCGATACAAGCATTTGACTCAAACAAATACTAATATGCATGTTTATATCTTATTGTTATTGTTCATGTTCAAGTCATTCTTTAAAACAAATTTGGATTTCCCTTACACTTATCTTTTTGCAAAATACCTTTATATGTAATCAAGACGAAGTTAAAAATAAAATAAAGCATTTTCACAATTTATATTTGATACATGAACAATAGACACTAAGAATGAAATATGCATACTGAAGCAAATAAAAATAAATAAACAATCAAACAATTAAAAAGCTTGGGTTGCCTCTCAAGAAGCGCTTTTATTTATTAACGAGTCTTGTAGCTAGACTCAAAGTCATGTGCTATTATGTGACTACATCATTTGTCGCGTCCTCAAGGTCATCTTCTGGTTTGGTCTTTTATTCTGGACCTAGTTGTAGACATTCCTTATAGAACCCAAGTATTTTTCTCATTACATAGTCTACTCCCTTCCTCTTATCCTCGTCACTTCTATAGTAAACCGAATGCTTAAACTTTTTCTCTAAGCTTGACATGAGTCAGAATTGTTCTATCTTATAGGGCATTTGGTAGGCCATTTCGTCGGTCTCATCCTTAAACTTAACTATCCCTAATGATGGATCATAATTCATTTTAGCGACTTCAATGAATGGCTTTCCTAACACAACATTTGATAGATTGATGTCGACCGCGGGGTTAACATCCTCTAAGATTACAAAATCTAAGACATAGGGGAAATTTCCTATGTAAACGGGCAGCCCTCTAACTCTTCCCACAAAATTACTTGTTCTTTGCATAATGTGATCAATCCTAGGAGGTAATTGCTTTTTTATAATCCAATTGTTCTTCGCATAATGTTTATGTTGGTTGGGTTGCCTGCTCGGATGATGGGTAGATTTCTATAAATTAAAGGATTAGGATTATCTAATAGATTTTTGTGATACACGAGCTGATCCTTAGTGGGAAACTTGTTGAAGTATTCCTCTTCCTTTTCCGTCTCATTTTTGACATCTTTCTCAGTACTACTTCCTACCTTAACCTTACCTTCATCATCATCCTTGCAACTACTATCAAGGGGCTTAATAGTGACAACGTTGACAAAGTGAACATGTTTGGATGATGAGGGATCTTTGGCATGGGTTCCACCACTTGTGTTCCTAGCGTCCTTATTTGGCGGTGCCAACACTTGGTTATTGAAAGCTTTCAACAAGTTGTCAATTTTATTGGTCATCTTCTTTTGTTGTTAATTGAAATCGGCTTCAAACTTAGCTATACGAACTTCTTGAGATGCCATAAAGTTGGATATCAATCCTTCAAAGTTATTGGTACTACCATAGTTGTTAGAAGGATTGTTGTTGAAAGTACGGGTTGAGGATGAACCGTTTGGTTGAAAACGATTAGGTGGATTGCAAGAATTGTTTTGAGGCAGGTTTTGGTTTTGTTTCTATCTAAAGTTTGGGTGATTTTTCTAAGAGGGGTTGTATGAATCACCGTAAGTGTTTGGCTCGGGTTTGAAAGTGTACCACTTTCTCCCGATCTGTCGGTACGTGAGGATGCGTAGTCCGCAAAAGCTTGTTCGGGGAGTTCCATGTAATCACGAGTGTCGTGGGGACCACTACATAATTCACATGAAGAAGTGATTTTGTTCACTTGGCTTGAAGGTTTAGGAGCTTCGTAGGATTTCATGAGAAACTTGACTTGGTCCTCAAGTTCCATGATCCTATGGTCGGGAATGCTTGAATTATTCGAAGGCAAAGATATTACCTTGACCGTTTTATTCAAATCACGGGGATCATTCCAACATTCTTTGTCATAGAGAGCAAGATCTTCTATGAGTTCCCATGATTCTTCCGCACTCCGATCACATAAATTACCACTGGCCGCTTGGTCAATGGTTTGCCTCGTGGAAAGATTGATATGGTCATAGAAGATTTGGTCTTGGAGCCAAAGATCTATGCCATGATGAGGGACTTTTTGGAGTAAGTCCTTGAAACGAGTCCATGCTTCGTAAAGAGTTTCACCTTGAAGTTGTTGGAAATTCAAGATGTCATTCCTTAACTTGGTAGTTCTCCCCGGTGGGCAAAATTGAGCAAGCAAAAGAGAGGTGAGATCGTCCCAAGAGGTGATAGATCTCGCGGGTAAACGCTCAAGCCATTGACTAGCTTGGTCACGTAGAGAGAATTGAAAGAGACGCAATCAGGTCGTCTCTCAAGTGTCAACATCAATGTCTATTGAATCTATGATTTTAAGGAAATCCTTGAGATGTTGATTTGGATCTTCCGAACGAAGTCCATGGAATGCACATCCGCTTTGCACCAACCGGATGGTGTCGGATCACAAGGGAGACACATTGGCTCCTTGGGTGAGCTCAATGGTGTTTCAATAGCCTTGGTGGCTAGGTCGGGAGTATTCTCCTAAAGTGCGTGCTCTAGGTGGTTGGTTGGCGGGATCAAGGATATTACCACCTTCCATGATGGCGGATGGTAATGGTTACGAACAAAGAAACAAAGAAAAAGATAGACTAAAGAAAACCTAATAAAAAGAAAATAAAAATCTCACTAGATAGGAATCTAATGAGTAGACCTAATAAAACTAAGATTCAACCTAAACAATAACTATTCCCTGCAAGCAGCGCCAAAAACTTGATGCGTGGTTTTGCAACCTTACAAAAGGTTTTACTTCTCAAGGGATCTTGAGAAGCTTGCAATCCCCACCAGGCAGTGTACCTGACCGATGTAGTATAGTGAGTGGCAAGTACCGGTGGATTGATCGTTCTCTAGGGGAATAGTGTCGTTAGGATTGAAAGCTATGTAAACTAGGTCTAAAGGTGAGGGATGATTGTTTTTGTATTTTTGTATTTTATGAAAGCAAAGTAAAAAATCTCGGGTATTGGAAGAGTGGGCGGAATTAGTTGCTAGTCAACTAACCCAAATAACTACTAATGCAAATAAAATAAAATAACAAGAAAAGTAAATTGGTGAAACTTCTTATAGTGAGAAAATGTGTTTACTTAGATTTCATTACTCCCTAGCTATCTCTTATTAATTAATTGGTTTGTTATAATTGTTTGGATGAAGGGTTGTTTTCCTTAATACCAGTCGTGGGGGTGTGTACGGACTTCCCCAACTCTATAAGCTTCTATCTCTTCCTATGACGATACGCCAGTATCCTATCATGGCCTCCCCAATAGTCACTTATGCATTAAAAACAACCAATAACACCGGTGTACACAACCGAGAAACGTTTCTTAAGACGTTCAAGCATATTACCATATAGGAAGTTGGCCAGTTTTCTTAAGCCTAACGCGAAATCAATCACCCAATGCAATTAAAGAAACCAACAATTAATAATTAATAGCTAGGTTTCATTAGATCTAAGCAAATGCTAAAAACCTAAGCTAGCATGTTAAAAGAAAGACAAGAATAAAAGATAATCAAACAACACATAGACATACTGAATGATTAAAAGGTAGACTTATCTTCAATTAAACATGGATGAAAGAAGGGTTTGAACTTACAAAAGCTGTAAAATTCGGCTAGGGTTTGTTGCACAAAAGTTCCACACCAATGAATGAAAATTCCAAATCTGTATATAGAGAATACAACCTGACGGCGTCAGGTTATAAGTCCTGATGCTGTCAGAACACCGTGTTTAGGGTTTTCGGATGACCTCCAAACACTTTTGACGCCGTCGCTTTATAAATACTTCTAGGTCGTCTCTCTTTGGCATTACACGTGACGGCCTACTTCATCTAACACTTGACGCCGTCAGCTGTTAACCCATAAATTCTTCAGTGGAGCGTCTAGTGTAAAAACATATCCATCTCTTGTGTCTTCAAGTGACGGCGTCACCTTGTGGTATCTGACGTCGTCAGGTACAAATTCCAGCATGGTTTCTTGACTTTGTCGTTTTCTTCACTTTTCACTCCAAAAACGTCTAAAATGCTCTATTTTTCAGAATTCTTGTTCAAAGTACCTAAAATGACAAAAGAAACGATTTGAGGCAATATTTGATCATAATATTACGATTTAGGGCTTAAATGACCCCCTAAAAGCGTAACAAATATTTCCTTATCACCTTTACTTGCTCAAGTCACTGCTGGAATGAAGAGATATTTGTGTATGCAAGATGGATGGAAGATGTTGATGTGCGTGTTTGTTAGTGCAAGTTTTAAATTTATAAAAGTGAATTACCAAATTGATGCGCGTGGATTGCAACACGCACTACGTTTTACCTCTCGAGGGATCTCGAGAAGCTTGCAATCCCCACCAGGCAGTGTACCTGACCGATGTAGTATAGTGAAGTGGCAAGTACCGGGGGATTGATCGTTCTCTCACAGGGAATAGTGTTCGTTAGGCTAAAGGCTACTCTAATCTAGGTCTAAGGGTGGAGGA